>QVIK01000117.1:80528-94143 GCA_003957845.1 Oidium heveae | reverse complement strand
CTAGTGTAAGGGCGTACATTGTTTTCAGAGACAGATAAGGTGTCCCATTTTACCGAGGGAGTGACTTTCGGATCTTTATCTGATCGTCGGCATGAGAAGTGTTGTAATTCTGTTTTTAAAGGGTCAAAATAAACACCCTCAGTCTGACCCCACTCAAGGACTTTACTAATAGTGCTGGATAATGTGGCACAATTCTCGCTCAGGGAATCACCTGTTTCTAAGATAGCCATATCATTTGCGTATCCGAAGTTTCTTGATATTTTCCCAATTTTGAAAAGAGGGGAGATATATAGCATGAATAATATAGGCGATATAGGGGAGCCTTGGGGTAGGCCGCAGGATATGTTCTGTGATGGGCCTATTTCGCCATCTAAGCGTATATGTACCGTGCGGTTGGTCATAAAAGAGGCAACCCATTTACCTAGCTTGTCAGGCCAGCCTTGCTCTCTCAAACGACTGATCAGCCTACCTGGTAAAACAGAATCAAAAGCTCCTTTCACATCTAATGTTAGCATACTTGCTGTACGCCCATTGTTTAAAGCGATTTCTACGTCATGAGTGAGGCAGGTTGCGAGGTCTACGGCAGGCCTACCTGGGAGAGCGCCGACTTGTTGAGTAGTGAGGCCCTTTTCTCGAATAGCGATCCAGGCCATACGTTTTGCTAAGAGTCTTTCAAGGCCTTTCCCTAGGACTGAGAGTAGGGCAATTGATCTGTAGGAGTGAGGTGAGGTGAGGTCGGGTTTATTTGGTTTTTGTAGGATGACCAAAACAGCACAACGGAAAGGGGATGGGTGATAGCCTGTTGTGAGACATTTTGTGAAAAGAGTATATACTAATGATTCGATTAATGGCCAGGCGTGTTTCAAAATAGCAGTTGGGATCTCATCTGCTCCTGGCGTTGTGTTTCCAGCTCGTAATATTGCATCGCGAATTTTATGTAAGGAGAGTTGTGGGAAATTTAGAGAAGATTTAGGTACCATAGGAGCATCCATAGGTATATCGTTCGTTTCAGCGTGATTAGTGAGCAGGTTTCGGATAAGAACATCTCTTTTTTGTGAAGTGGTGATGGCTAAGGGCCTGTCCGGGGAAGTTGGATCTTTGAGTGGGGTCGATCGGAAGACACCTGTAGATTTGTGCCATCTAGTTAAAGGGAAAATATCTTTGCTACTGCGGGCCTTTTCTATCTTATCTTGAAAAAAGTCATTCTTAGCTTTTCGGATCACTTTGCGGTAAGCCTTCTTCGCTTTAGCGAGTGCATATCTGCTTTTCGGGGCCCTATTAACCGTATTATACTCTTGCCGAGCCGATTTACAAGCAGAGTTCCACTACAGACCCCCCTTGCCGTGACTGCATGATCGTCGTGCTGCTCCTGAGTATGCTGAATGGATGGATGTAATAATTTCTCCAGCTAGAGTATCTGAGTCATTTTGGACAGGGAAAGACGGGAGTGAAGGAATTGAATGGACGGTGATAGATAGCAGACGGTGAAAGAGAGCTAAATCAAGCGTTTCTAACTTGAGATTCGAAGGTAGTACTTCTCGTGCCTTGCAAGGAACTATTGTGAGCAGCGGGAGGTGATCAGAGGTGCAATCTAGATGGTGTGCAATATTACTCCTTATATTAAAGAAGAGTGGTCCAAGCCCAAAAGCTATGTCTAGTACATTACCTTTATTATGTGTAGATATGTCTGGGGGAGATAGAAGGCTGTAATTCATTTGTTTCACCCAATTTGCCAGTTTTACAGCTGCAGGGGATGGACTATTTCACCATGAGGGTTGCCAGAGTGGATGTTGTAAATTGAAGTCGCCTTTCAATAAGCAGCTGCCTCTAAATGGATTTATGTTTGAAGCGTAAAGAATCTCTAGCGGACTGTTTAATTCATCCGAGTTTGGAGGGTTGTAAATGTTATATATATTAAGGGGGTGGCCATCATTTAGAGCTAACCTTAGATGCAACAGATCCCCGGATAGATTAGGCCGGGCTTTTTCTATTCGGAAACCTAAACTCTTTCTCACATATGTGATTACTCTGGGTCGGATACTAGTCCAGTCGTCTATTGGGGAGAAAACTTCGTAGCCTGGATGCTTTTTTGTAATGCGTCTGGATCTATCATTTGATATATGAGGCTCCTGAATCAAGATGATATCAGTTGATGAGAGATGGGCTTCGGTTAAAGCTATTTCATGGTTTTTAGCTCCTCTCCCGACGTTCAGGGATAGGATTGTAATTGGTCTTGCTTTAGTTTTCTTCAACTTTGTGTTCCTCATTATGCTTCCATTTGACCTGCGCTCGGCTATATCACTTTATTGAGGACTTCGAAGAGATTCGCTGAGCGAGTGATGCTTTGTGGAGGGGGGGAGGCAGTGTTTGCTAGATTGCTTGGGGTTTTGTGGTTGTGAGCTGTTCCCGGATTTCTTGGTTCAGTATTGTCCGATGAAATTTTTGGAGTGAGTTTAATACAGCCTGCATCGGCTTGAATGCGAAGGCGTGCTTCAGCGTAAATTTGACGTATCGCGGCAATTTGGGTTTTTGTTTTAGGCACTTTATTGGGATTAGGACGTAGCTCACATTTAGGATCGTCGGCAGGATGGGGTCCATGACAGTGGATGCACTTTGGACAAATGTGTTCATTTTCAGCTGCGCAATGATTGGCATTATCTGACTCATAATGGTTTGAAGAGCCGCATAGCCGGCACTGAGGAGAAGATGCACATACTCTACTATTGTGCCAGAGCCGGCACCGTGTGCATTGAGGCGTCGTTGAGCGGCGCGGAAGGATTCGGGTAGTTGTTCGGCATCAAAAGAGAAAGAGAACGCGAGGGAGTCAATTGTGGCTTTCAGGTAGTCGTACGATCCATGTGGTAGACGGTGATTCTGGCGATTCATCGTTGTCTTTGGAAGGTGAAATGGATACAGGTTTAGCGCCCGTCACAGAAGCAATAGCTTCAGAAATCGAATCAGTAGTGACGGGTAATAGGACATGCTCAAGCTTTTCATTTATGGTTTCATGAGACCTCGGGATGTTCGAGATGCGGTACGAAGTCCATGGTGATGCTTTTTCTAGAATAGCGTCTGCGCAAATTTTATTTTCCGATATTTTCTCATCGAGAGCCTTCAGATTCCCTTTGGAGGGACAAAGTGCGAAGCCAGTTTTGGTGGGTAACACATTTTTGATCAGTTCCTTATCTAATCCAAGTTTGGATTTAATGTAATCCAGTAGAGCGAATCCGGAATAAGCTCGGAGTGGGTCGTCGTTCGATAGACGTAGGAATAGTCTGTCATCAGGCTGGTTTTTAGGTTGTTGAGGTCTTGGTGGATTAGGAATGTTGCTTTTTATATTCGAGAGAGGCTTTGGGCTGTTACTCTTCATAGCGTTGGCATAGGATTTTTCTGGGCTTTTCTCAAACTTTGTAGAGCTTGAAGCCGATTCTTCTTGAACGGTGCTGTGGGCGATAGAGGGTAATGGGGTCCCCTGAATATATGCGTCGAAGTGCTTGGCAGCCACTCCCACAAGCTCTTCACGAAATCTGTTGAGCGCATAGGCTTTTTTTCCTTGTATGTGTGGGAATGAAGCTAAATGTAGATCTAGAGTCTTAGCTATTGGTGCGAAAAGTTCCTCAGCTTCGCTAGATCTTTGCTTAGCTGCCTCCTTTCTAGTTAGAAGAGCTTCGTGCATGGACCCAAAAGAAGGAGTCCCATCGTCGTAAGATAAAGGGAGTTGGGAACTGGGACCCGGGTCATCCAAATCAAGAGACCTAGGGTTGTAAGTTTAGGCTGAAGGGGGCCTGTCTATATGGTCGATAGGAGATTGGAAGGGATCATAAGCATTGGGTGACGCAGGATCGTATAGAGTAGAAGATAAGATATTAGAATTCATGGTATTAACGGATCTTGTATGGTGTCAATCAACTTATGGAATGGTGTTGTGTAACATATTGATTGATTGATTATTTTCAAGTCCCAGGCTCTAGCCTAGCGCCTTTTGTCACGGGACCGGCGGAGCCGGCAGAGATTTCGCTGAAGGCGTATCCCGCTCGTTCACACCAGATATGTTACCTAGTGGTAATATTACGTACATAAATTAAATGAGAAAAGAAAAAGAAAAACGATGTAAAGTTAAGTATCTACAAGAGGTAAGGTGATCTTTCTCACACCAGCTTGACCTCCGCCATTTCCATAATCTTGGCAAACTATAAATTACTGTCCCCACATTCATCAGAGGACGAGTGGTCGAGTAATCCCCCGAAACAGCCGGTAATCCGTACAAATTCTTTAAACTTCTCAAGACACTTATGTCCGATAAGTTGACTAATGTATTCATTCATTGTCAGCCCTTTCCTGAGCTTGCGCACCAAGGTAGAGTGTTCGGCAGCGAACAAAATGTGTCGGTGAAGTCTCCAATCCGCACGCACATTCTAAAACTGCGTTATTATGTTTGAAGCGTCGATGATATGACGCAAAGTCACCATGTCCTGTCCTAGCAGCAATAAGTTCATGTAGTAGTCGCCGGGATAATGAGAGTTCAGGAGGCTTGCGTCGACGCATTTGTAGGTCAAGACCTCGATATCGAACTAGGCAAGCTTTGGACCACCATTCATCTACTAATTCTTGGCGACGTCGATGCATAAGACGACGTAAATATGCTAGTGAAATCTCCTCTGGATTCGACTGAAGAGAAGGGAGTGTTTGTAAAGCGGTCCGGGCTACGGCATCTGCTTCTTCATTTCCACAAATCTTGGAATGACCAGGTACCCATCTAACCTCTGCATTTACTCCAATGGCGACATCGTGGAAAACACGTGTTTTTCTTAGAGATGAGGATAACATACCAGTTTTTAAAGTGTTAACCGCAGATTGATTGTGCAATAATATAAATATCTTCTCACCGGTCCGCCTTGCGAGGATAGCTGCGCCGAGTGCCATGGTTGCTGTCACGGATTAGATAGTGACCATGAAGATCAAACTTAGTATACGAAGTCTATGTTAATTCTCTATAGGAAAGAAACAACTATCCTAATTCTACAAAGATATTTATGTACAAGATATTAAAGTTTGACGCGTCGTACCCTGTCAGGGGGATCGACAGTAGCTCCATAGACTAACGATTATGTTCAGTGCCCTACTACTCTCATTGCCCGTAACAGTTGCACCCATGATTCCAGCATCATAAACTTCACCGCCATACAAAGAGCCCTGACCTTTTTTAAACGTCACTCCTCCCCGTTGCAGAACATATCCCCAGGAGGAACGGCCATGTCCCTCTGACGACACATCTGAAGAGGCACAAATGTCTGTTGATGCAATAGATCTGATCCACTGAAAATGTGCGTCTATTCCTTCTGATTTATCCCCGAGACTTTTATTATAAGTTGGAGCAAGTAAAGGTTCAGGAGGTTCCGATGAAGGAAGCTGTCGAAATGCACGTTGGATACGTGACATTTGTATTTCTGGACGTTTTGAAAGCCTCCGAGTCTTCTTATATTTTAGTGTACCCACATTCGGATATATGCAAGCACTAACTCGTAGTGGATGGCGATTTTCAAGTGTTTTTAATCTAGCAGCTAGACGTATACGGTTTGCTTTTAGGAGGATCTTAGCAGGTGGAATACCCCCTTCTCTATGAAGAAGTACATTAGTTGTCGTCCTCCAGACTGGCAATGCTGCTTTCAGAGCTAAATGTAGAGCTCTATCGACTAGACTACATAGATGCGATGTTTGAGGGGTTCTAATTCCATATGCGGTTGGTCGCGTCATTCCTGGCCACCACACTTCTGCACAAAATGTTGCCACGGGAACCACACACATATCCACTGCCTTTATTAAGGGGCCAGGGGCTGCACCCCGTTTAACTGAATAGAGCTGTCGAATATGTTGCGCAACTTTAATTGCCTTACCACACCAACTTACTACCTGATGTTTGAAAGGGAGTTTTGGATCAAGATACACTCCCAGCCATCGAATGTTATCATCAGGATTAATAATAGAGCCGTTCACTTGAATTTCAACTGGATCTTCGCGGCGTCGACTAGGCAATTGGACAACCTCCGACTTAGTAGTATCAAATGAGACAGCGTTTTCTATAGCCCAGTCCAGAACACTATCTATCTACCTCACTTTGAGCACGAGCAGTAGACTCAGCAACTGTAGGTCCAATCCCCAGAATACCAATATCGTCAGCATAGCTGAACCGTATAGTTTTAGTACCACTACGCGTGGGTTCAGCCATGTAAAGAAGAAATAACAGAGGTGAGATGAGCGATCCCTGTGGTACTCCACAGATCAGCTTCTTTGTTTCCGTTATTCCTCCATCGAACCGCACTTGTACCTTACAGTCTTTCATAAACGAGCAAGTCCATCGGAGAATAGCGTCAGGCCAGCCCTGGTTATACATTCTCCATAGTAGTCTATTATGCAAAACCGCATCAAATGCTCCCTGTATTTCGAGTGTCACAAACGTTGAAGCCCACCCCTGCGTCCGAGCTTCTTCAATATCGTGCACTACACATAATACAAGATCAGTGACTGACCGCTTTGGTAAAGCTCCAAATTGCTGCTCGCCTACGATATCCGATACAATTGCTAAATGTGACATTCTTTTTGCAATCAATCTCTCCAAGCCCTTCCCAAGACACGAGGGAAGTGAGATCGGCCTCCACCCTTTTACAGATGTTGGATCACGACCAGCCTTTGGGGTAAATGTAACTTCTACCAATTTAAAGTACGTGCATGGGGTGATAACCAAGCTAAATACATGCTTGAAATAGGTTAGTAATATATACCCCAATTGAATCCCAGCAAGCCGCCAAAAGTTTGACAGAAATCCCATCAATCGCCGAGTTTGGACGTGCATTTATGGCGATTTGAGCAACAGGTAGTAGTTCCATCCAATTATCTTGTGCATAGCTTTTGAAAACTCGTAGATATTTGAAAACCTCTTGATTTTNTAATCCCACCAATCGCCGAGTTTGGACGTGCGTTTAAGGCGATTTGAGCAACAGGTAGTAGTTCCATCCAATTATCTTGTGCATAGCTTGTGAAAACTCGTAGATATTTGAAGACCTCTTGATTTGCCCTTTCGCTCGCGTTCGATTGCGGGTGGTAAGCAGTAGTTAGACGTTGTGTAATTCCTGTCAATTCACAAAAGGTCTTCCAGAATTTTCCTACCCAGTCACTACCTCTATCACTTGTTAAGTATCTAGGGAAGCCAAAATACCGGTAGTACCGATCGATAAATACCTTTGCACACTTGACTGCTTCCATTGAATTCGTTCCGAACATAAAGACGTCCTTAGAAAGCCGATCTGTTATAACCATAATATTTGTACATCCCTGTGATAAGGGCATGTCCGTTATGAAATCAATAGTGAGTTCACTACCTATACGATCAGGGATAGGAAGGGATCGAAGGAAGCCCGCCTTTGCTTCTCGCCAAACTGTTGTTCGGCCACAGACATCGCAATTCCTGATGAATCGACGAACCGAGTCTCTTATTTTAGGCCAGAAAAATCTTCTCAATAGTATTCCAATCATTGTATCCTTTCCAGGATGCCCTGTGAGGTGACTATCATGCGTTCGTTGCATTATTGCTGTTCGAAGAGGCTCGTAGTCAGGCACCGAAATCCGGTTTTCCCTATCACGAAGAACACCGTCCGTTGTTACTGTACACTCAGAAATATTAGCAGTTAACTTATGAGCAATATCTGGAGGAAAACTCCTCTCTCCGGACTTAACAGCATCTCGAGCTTGTTTCCAGTCGGCATCGGAATTTACTCCTTGTTTCCATAAGGACTGTATCTTTTCGTCATCGAAGATTCTAGCCAGTGCTGCTGGATCATCGGTAGATTCTTGTTGATGAGGTGTATTCCGGGTGGTAGCCCTAGATCGTAAATTTACTG
Source organism: Oidium heveae (assembly GCA_003957845.1). NCBI lineage: Eukaryota > Fungi > Ascomycota > Leotiomycetes > Helotiales > Erysiphaceae > Oidium > Oidium heveae. The sequence goes on along the minus strand of QVIK01000117.1, from coordinate 86,248 downwards.
GTGAAATATGTAATGACCGTAATAGCTGCATCACTCGGCCCATGGTTCTTTCATCATCAAAACCCTGAGGCTTATCTTGATCACGTCTCGAGAGGGCATCTGGTCGCTCACACGAATTACCTAATCGCCATCTAAGAGTATAGTTAAAGCGTTATAGGACGTCGTTATATCTTACTTGCCGTTCGTTGAGTAGTTGCTTAGTTATAAAATAATTCAAATTTTTATGATCGGTTAAAATTACTAATGGCTTAGCAACTGATTGTAATTCTGCTTTCCACTCCTACAAGCACGTGATAATTGCCAACATCTCTTTATCATGAATAGGATAGTTTGCTTCAGCGCCAGTTAGCCTCTTGGAATAATAGGCAACTGGTCAAAGCCGGCCCTGTTGATCAATCTGAGATAAACATCCACCTAACGCGTAACCTGAACAATCAGCTCCTAAAATTTTTTCTCGTTCCGGATCCCATTGAGCTAGTACCGGTTTAGTCGCAAAGATATTTTTTAACTTTTTAAATGCAGCGTTTTCGCTCAATCCCCATTTCCAGACCGAATTTTTTTTGGTTAGCTCTGTTAACGGCGCGGCAATATCCGAAAAGCCTTTAACAAAACATCGATAAAAGTTCGCAAATCCAAGAAATGAACGAATTCCTTTCACTGACGTTGGTGCTTTCCATTCTAGAACAGTCTTTACTTTGAGTGGGTCCACAGTCAAAGATTCTCCAGCTCTAACAATAAATCCTTGATATTTCACTTCTTGACAGAGGAAATCGCATTTGTTGATGTCTAAAAACAACCCAGCTTTCTCTATCGAGTCTCTTTCTACCCATCAAAGTGTGTCTATAACAATTGAATTGGTTTCAATGAGTTTTCCAAGGGCCCCACCTGGCTTTTTCTTGGTCATAGCGTCCGCCGGGTTTTTAGAACCGGGGATCCAAATAATGTCAGCTATTTCTCTTCCTTCGTAAGACTGTCGTACGACCATGATATCAATCATCAGCCGTTTTTCTTTGGTTATCCCCAAATTTACCAAGCAATCTTATAATGATTTAGAGTCAATAGCTAGTATTAGTGGAATATGTCTTGAGAGGATAGCTTCTAGTGTTGATATTAATGCTCCTCCAATATCAAATCCATGTGTCATGCCATACAATTCTGATGCGAGTACAGATCTAGTTACCCTTTTACATTTAATTGATGACGAGTGAATAATATTTGCCTTGTTAAATTTATCGATTAAAATAATAATATATTCGATCTGTGATGAACAGTCATAATTATTGGCAAAGGAGGAGTCACTAAACACCACAATTCTTAAGGAATCAATATCTAATTTGACAAATTTAATAGTTTTCCACGCATTTTTCATCTTTTGAAGAGTGGTGTTTAGATCTTTCTTATCTGCTAAGGATGGATCTATTGACTGTGCAGCAATCGATAACCTATAGGAAGCTTGGGGCATGGATACCGTAGAGATATACGCACCTCTAGCGCGTTGTGATATATAATCGACGCGAGAGGCCGAGTTTAAAATGGGAGAAAGTTTTGTACGGTGATTAGATTTATTAATATGAATTACGGGATTCATATCATTAGTGACAGATAAAGTCATTCCATTGAACGTCAGCGGATTTGTAGGTGTAAGTACTTCAATTGGTTTGGCCAATAACTTTGCTTCAGTTAATTTTGCTTCTTCTTTTTCCATGAACTTTTGATTGCCTAGAATCAGCGTGTCATCAGTTTTTAGCCCTAGAATACCAAACGCTTTGGTTGTCAGGTTTGTGTATAGTAGGCACATATCGAATGTAGAATTCATCTTACTAAGCTTTTCAATATGGTGACGGTGATATGTCCCGAACCAATGGGTACCTGCTTCTGCGAGCCCATATAACGGTAAAACAACTTTCCAGACAACATTGTCGTTTTGCCATTATTCGGGTGGTTTCACGTAAACGTCTCTATTTAGGCGAGTCGCCGATTGGGTGTAATCCTGTGTTATATCGCGTAAATGGAGGTTAACGTTGGGCATTGATAAAGCTAGCGAAAGGATTATTCTTTGGGATATTCTTTGTATAGTTGGGGCTTGCGTCAATAAAAATTTCTTTTCTGCATCATTATAGCCCTGTATAACAAGTCTTGATTTCTCAAAAGCTTGATGAGTTCCTTCATTCTTCATGATATCAACAAACCTACTGCTAAAGAGCCTATTATTTTTCGGTACAGAGTTTTGATGAACAATTTCAAAAACTCCCCGATCAATAAGTCCATTAACTTCTTTTTGTTGAGAAGCTTCAAAGATTTTGGTTTTGTCGGAAAGTAGATACGTCACAATATCAGGATGCCTGAAACGTTCGGGTAATTGACGGGTTCGGATAGGTCGATTTAATGGTAGATGATCATCATCATTTCTTAGGTTAGGTTTGGGTGGAAAAGAATCTTCATTTGGCGTGACAACATCAGTATCTGGTAGATTAGTGGTAAATGGTTTAATAGAAGTGGATCGAAATGATGTTGGTCCACCAGGAAGGTCAAGTGTTATTGTTTCTCCTTCAATATCGATCACTTTATATGGGCCAGTCCATTTTGAAGTATGCACACGCCAGACTAACGCTTCGTCTCCAAGCGAAAGGTCAGTAGTGATGGGAACTCGATCATTTCGTTCTCGGAGTACCTCTGAGACTTGTCTTTGGGCATTCATTTTACGAACTTCAATCATAGCTTTTGCTATTGCAGTTGCCCTTTGTTGAATGATGGGTGACGACGGATCCGTATTAACCAAGCGAGGGTATGTTCCATATACAAGTAAAGTGGGCACCAACCCGTTAGGACCAGCTGTATCATTGATAGCCTTGACAGCCATCTGTAATTTAAGCGTTTTTTCAACATTACCTAGCTCAGAGCTAATGATATTGTATGCTCTCCTCAGTGGACCATGATAACGCTCGACTAGTCCAATCGAGTTTGCTGCCTCAACTGGGACGCATTTTGTACGAATTGCTAAGGAAACAGCATTTTGTTGAAATTCTTTTGCAGTAAAATTTGTACCTGCATCGTGGATGAGCAAGTCTGGAGGCCTTACATATACATCTATCCAGCAGAGTCGTAATGCGTGCCAGACTGTTTGACTTGAAACATCTTTCAAAGACCGCGCAGCTTGATATCTAGTTGCTTGATCAATGACATGTAAAGTCGGGATATTACCTTCCAGATACATAATGTCTACTATAACAGTATGGTTGAAGTTGCTATCATCTTTTAGTTTATACTTAAATCGACGTGGAGCGGGGCCATTCATCTGGCAGTGTTTACAATTAGTCGTGATACTAGTAAGTATCTTAAAATTTTCTGGTTCATTGTACCCTGCTTTAAGCAAAATTTTATGAAGGCGACCAACAGACGGATGTCCAAATCGACGATGAAGCCGATTTAAGTCTATTTCTGTTAAGTACTGGTAATATCAATTTATGTTGTTCTCATGCATTTTTACTTTGTCTTGTGGCAACATGAGAAATGCATGGCCAAATTGTCGGATAACTGTATGTGTGATACCAGTGGATTTTTGGGTTAGTATGTTTTCGATATTATCAAATACAATACCCATTTTGTCCATATCATATAGCGACAGCAAAAAGGGCGTATCGCACTTTACGATATGGAATTTCACTTTACCAATAGGGGTATCAACGTTAATATATCCAATATCAGAGGCGCTACCTGCACCAAATTTGACTTCAATGATATGATCGGTATTTAACTTTTTATTGCCAAACAGGTTTTGGTATGCCTCATACTGGTTAAATCCAGCAGTAGAGGATGATGCAGCTCCTGAATCAATCAATATTCCACGAAAAACTTCGGCTGAGTATCGTGAGAAAAGAGAGGTTGCGTCATGTATATTGGAACAATTATTAGAAACTGTGTTTATGAGATGATTATTTGATTCTACAGCAAGGTTCTCAAGAATTTACTGGCTTGATTTCTCGGATATTTGAACCCCACTAGATGTGAGAAAGGTTTCCGTATAGTTTTCACTCACATCACTTTTCTTAATATCTATATCTTGAGAAAGGGCCTCCACATCTATATCATCGTCATATTCATATTCATCGTCCATTTCATAGTTATATTGCCGAGCTTTATTGTTTATTCGAGCCATAAATTTCTTTTTGTGTGCAGCTCTTTCTTCAGGAGAATGTTTGTTGGACCAGCATCCAACCTGCTTACATATCCAGCACGGTTTGCTATTTTGTTGACTGCGTGAAATATTTTTCAACTTCTCTGATCTATCATGATATCTTCTATCTGTAAAATAGGCATTATTATTACTGAGATTTTCTTTAAGGGATTCACTGTGATATGTAGCTGTGGATGAAGTCGCAAGTGGCTTATTGTGAATTTCTACTCCGGACCTCAGATCTAGGATTAGCCCTGCCACAGTTTGAGACGGTCGATAGGACGCCATTTTGCAAGCCTCGATATCCTTGCAGGCGCTAACGATCTTGTTATGCATTACCGCTTCAGATTGCCACTCAGAACTGAGAGTTTTCTGCATTTTATCAAGAGTAATAGTCAGTATTTTTATTTGCTCCATTGGGTTCTTGTCAGGATTAGAATCAATGATATTTTGAAATGTAAGTTCATTCCATCGTTTTAGGTTGTATCTTTGATATTCAGGACCTTCGAAACTTGACTTCATTAGAATTTGTAGATTTTCTATTGATTTACCTCGGCATTTATTGTAGTAAAATTTTAGAGCTATGCCTTTCAGCATGCAGGGGAATGCATCGTGCAATGCTTGACTAGAAATTCCGAATCGTGTGCAGTAATCCATAAAAATATTGAATTTATCATCAAAATTATCAGATGTCTCGCCTGAATACTTAATTTCATCATTGTAAGTATGCGTTAGATTTGCGATATCCTTATGATTTTGGTGTGGCTCTGGATGTTTTTGTGTCTGATTATATATTGCAGGGCTGAACGAAATCAGTTCTGTTCTTGTGTTATTTGAATTTTTCGAATCTTTTGTATCATCTTCATTTTGTTCCGCTGATAGATTTTCACTATCATGTCCTTCGTCAAGCCAAATATTCTTTTCCGATTGAGCACAGTCATAAAGCGACTTGGCTGTTGAATAGGTTCTTTCGTTCCTGACCCAAACTCCATGGTCTCTAAGAAAGTGTCGTAATGGTATTACTATATCTCTTGCCAACATTTTGAAATGACTCAACTCAAACGTATTAAAATCTTCCAAGAACTCATTAAATAAATATTCGGTGTCCATTTTCTTTTCAAATGTTCTCTCACGATTTTGATAGTTTGTTAACCTCTACAGTACGTACTGATTAAGTTGTGAAGGGCTATATTTGTCGGGATCAATTCCGTTTCCCCATTCCTCCGTTCTGCTCTCTATTTCTCGGGCTCGTTCTTCTCTCTCATTCGCCCTCTTATCTCTTTCCAAAGGATATTCTAATAATGTGCCTGGTATATTTGGCACTTTTTCTTTTTCTGAAATTTCTGTAGACATGTTTCTAAGATATTTTAAGTAAATTCACCCTAAAATTGGGATTTTTATCCAGAGTTTAGATGGAAGTGTGAGGCGTATAGATATGGTGCGTGTATGACGCAGGGATAAGTAAGTATCACGATGGCCTGTAGACGAAAGTGATTTCTCAATTATCCTGAATTATTATTATTATTATTATTATTATTATTATTAT
>QVIK01000117.1:16016-80154 GCA_003957845.1 Oidium heveae | reverse complement strand
TTATCTCAAATTAGAAAAATAGGTACGAAAAGGAAAGGGGTTTCTTATTTCAGCTTAAGTTAGTTATCCGTACGGCATAGCTCTGTTGCACCAGATTCCAAAAGCTCGAGCCCCGCTTACTGTTCCAAATGTCCATTTAATATTACCTTCTAGACCACGGGAAGGACGGGGTTGGGGTTTACGACAGCCTGCTAGTCTACTGCAGACAAAAGGGTGTTCTGGAGTATTTTCCTCACCACATTCACAGAGGATGTCAGCATTTTCATGCTTAAATCGACGATGGTAAGCTGCAAAGTCTCCGTGACCCGATCGAGCCGAGAGAAGCCGCCCGAGATTTCTTCGTGAGAGGAAGCATACTTCTTTGGGAATTTTTCCAGTCATAGAAATGTTTAGATATTTATATCGCACGGGAGCACTTTTCTCCCAGTATGCTAATATATTTGCTTCGTACCGTTCGTTTAGCAGTCTCTGAGCCCTTGAAACGGAAGTTTTAGACCGCAGAGTTAGCTCACTGCATGCACTTTTTGCTAGTGCATCAGCCCGCTCATTTCCTATGATTCCTGCATGTCCCGGAATCCATCTTACCATGACAGTGCCAGTTGATGCAACTGACGCACGTAGTCTTCTGTTCCACTTATTTCGTAGTTCCTGGAAGTTGGCGATCTGCTTGGAACTTCTAACTAACATATTCTAAGAGATATGTACGTATATTCGCTATGCGAATTCACATGACTTTGTAGATAATAACTACATATCTTGACAACTATTTACAGCAGAATACTCCCGAACGCGACTTTATTCAGGTGCCATTAGTTTTCCGACAGATTACCAGTTGACGACTTATTTTCATCATCTTCTTCGTGCAGATCTGAATCTAATTTACAGTATTCGTTTACATTGATTTCTATTTTCTTTTCGGATTTTCGAGCCGAAATAAGTCTACGTCTTCTAGTATTGGAGCCCTTCCTTTCGCATCGAAAATACTCTCATTGCTACGAAGTTGTGGCAATTAGTCATCCTATCGGTCCCTGTAGCATGCGCTTGCTAGTACATGATTAGTAATCATAAGAGTCACGGGAGGCTTCTATAATTATTTTTGAAGTTTATAGAATATTCCTGTATAATATACCCGAGGGACTCGAGTGTAGATATGAGTAGAAACTTCTAGAAAGTATTGGAAAGTCGTTAGTTTAATATGGTAATGATATAAATTAGGGTATTCTTCCTTAAGTCATAGATCTTCAAGTCTAACTATTAAAATACCATTATTTATATTAATGCCCATTGCTTTCTATACTTAATGTGTGACAGGTGTCTACCAATCTGCTTTTGGGTTTTCTACTTAGCTCGCAAAGGCTTACCATTAGGTCCCCGAAGCACCCTCGCCATGTTTACTCCGCCTATGAATATGTCACCAGCGGCGTCATAATGTCAGGAGCTCTGTATTCTCTCGCAGATGCAGAGGGTTCCCTTGGCTTACTCGTCGGATTTGCAATTTTGACATACTATCTCGATTACTGAAAACATCATTTCCTGATTTGATATAACTCAACTTAGTCTATTCACTTTCAATTTCTTCATATTGCTGGGCGATTTGTCCGACTATTCAGAGCCATTCATTATAGTCGTTAGAAGGGAGTAGATGACTATTTCCTAGCGCAATGCGAAGTATAACATTTAGCTTGACCTTGAATTGACTGATCTCAACATCATCAGGCAATCTATCTCCATTTACTTCGGTCAACTTGTTGGCCTATTGTGAAAAGAAATTACTCCATCTCGATTCCTTTACCATCTTCATTTCAGCGAGCTCCCCTCGGATTTTGTTAATTTAATTGGGAACCCAATCAATTCTTCGGAATCAGGTCGTCCATCTCGACCGCCAAACTCGATAAATAAAGCTGCTTCTTTTTGGGCTCTTCCCTCCAGAGCGTTGTATATCATTAAAAATACGTACGGATTGTCATAATCAAATGTGTTCCAGTCAAACCTTAATGAGGATAATATTGCTGTTCTCCATGCTGCATATTTGGCTCGATCACCGTTATAAAATGGAAATTTCTTTGACTGTAAATTTTAGATTTTTTTTGGAGGATTTTTATCTATCTCCACATTTGGGAAATTTCCTTGGAATTGTTCCGAGGAAGACCTAGGAGTAGCAGGCCCAGACAAATCATCTAATTTTTCCCGAAGTTCTCTTACTTCTCATGCTAAATGCGATCATCCATATTATTGTGGAACTCTTATTTTATATGGTATTATAGTATTTTAACATACCATGGTTCGTCGTCGTTCGTCGTTAACTTCGTTTGTAATCGTAGATAGTTTAAATATATGTAACAGATCCAAATATAGAAGCACTGAGCTTTAGAATAAGTGATGATAATTTACATCAAGTGGAAAAGTCCTAATTAAAAGGAACTAGGTCTAGTTATACACGACGAAGGCCTAATAATTGTCTCTTGATCAATTATCATAGAAACCTTCTGGAATATTCTACTAGCTAGATAGAATATTTTCCAACTAATAGTATTCATGTTCCTTACGATATAGAAATTTATAGATCATCATAGAGTCATGGAATCTTCTGAAAGTTTCCATGCCCCATGACCTCCAGAATACTCGAGCTGTTGTCAATGCCTACGCTTATTTTTATTTTTTTTTTTTTTTTTAAATTCAAATAACGTGTATGCAGCCTCTAGGCTATGACACAGTGACAGTGTTTATTTACATTTTAGATGATTCAACTTTTTCATTGGATACACTCATGCCTCTGATTCCATTTGTAGATGCCACTATGAAGTACAATCACTTTTTCTTCGCCATTGGTCAACCCTCCACCGTTAACATCCATCCAAGGAAACTACAACCCCTGGATTATCCAGACATGCCTCCACCCTCCTGTAAATATCCACCGCGCGAAAATGTGGTTAGGTCTGTTGGATTCGAACCAACCATCTCCCGTCTCAAGTGGGGTAGGTGCCCAGGCTACCCAGACTCTACTTAGGAGAAGGGCCCGGATGGCATACCACACTACCATCCGACCCCATTGCCTACGCTTAATAGCGCAGGCTACAGGGAATCATCGGCTTACCAGCCGTTACAGGAGGACATCAACTTTTTGAACACCAGGAACGCGTCACATGTTAGATGTAATTTTAAATTTCGCATAACTAAGCGAAGATCAACACGTAGGGGCTATGATAGTCACATGACAACGATCTTTTATGTCTAGGTTAAGGGACGTTCGGAATTGGTGAAACACGCCAGTGCTTACTAGCAACGATATGCAATATTAGAGTAATATTCGGCATATTCCTCTCAAATTTGCGTATTAAACTGTTGTGGCGCGGATAGCTATATAATGGATCAGCCCTGTCAGTACAAAGCCTCAACGCACTGACCAGTGCTAGTCCTGTATATTACCAAAGAAAAACTAGAGATGCGCCTTATCAAAACATCATATCGGAAGAATAGAAATCCCGCTTTTTTTTTAAATAGTCACCTGGCAATATAATTTACTATGAAACATAAAATACATAAGGGAAAATTGTTGCTATAGTAACGTTGAATGCGCTATTGAATTTCGCGCGTCTTTCACGACTCGTTTAGATTTTTCCGTTACTACAGAGTCAATTATTCAGATTTCACTAGTTGATGAGATTTGGACCAATCATTGTCGACTGGTCCGAAATTTTCACCAAAGTTTTTGACCCATTTTTCCCATTCAATGCTAGACTAATTAATGCCAAACCTGTTTTATACCTAAGTAATGGCTCTAGAATTAATGCGGGAAAACTAGAAATACTGGAAGACTAATTTATTCAAATTAATCTATAGTATTCTCAAAAAAAAAGCCATTTGATTACGTTTTGAGATTATGTGGTGAGGTAAAAATAGTAGTTTCTGCTTATACGTATCAACAAAATTACGTAATACCAAATGGGTCTGTAAAAAAATTTGGCTTCAACTCTTGCGTAAGATCAGTTCGAGCTTCAATGGGCATTTGCAGTATCGCACACCATCGCATACAAAATGCGCCTCAATCAGTGTGACTAACTCATTACAGAGTTTAGATGTAGAAAATTCCTGCTAAAGATCTTCTACGTCTACGTTTGGTGACACCTGGGTCAGTCACTTCTCACTTGTTAACTCCAAAAGCTTTAATATGCTTGTCGATTGTTTACGATCTAAACATTTATATTTCTATAGGATCTCTTGATTAATTGTAATCTCATTTCCTGAGTTATATATTTGTCTGGCCAATCTTGTAGTCAACCGACAGGACCACAAGCTATGCAATTATCTTCAAATCTTTTAAGAATTAATAGCTCTTCAGTCTTAAAGCTATGCTCGTCATCTAGGATATTTCATTCAAATGAAGCAGTTATTTACATCAGAAGAAAGCTCTCTAGCTCCAGGTCATCCTATAAATCCAATCAAGGCTTCGGACACACTAGTGAAGAGGTGGGAGATAACAGTAAAGTTTTCGGAGATACAAATCCTGATCTTAATCGTGGTACAACAATACAAGATGTATGTTTGATGAATATAATGGAATCTTGTTATGGTGTCTTTGCTTTAATGTCTCTATTTACGCCGAGAATCTGACAGTAGTATAACAGTTGAAAAGCAAAGATGTTGGAGCCAGGAAATTTGCACCTAAAATTAATAATGATAACCTTGAAAAAAAGTCAGAGATCGAGCGAAATATTCAAAAAGCAATTGAGCAATCCCGTGGTGATAAAGATCTCAATGCCACTCTTACAAATCTTATAGCCATTGGCAAACTTGAGAATATCTCAAATGGTAACGACATTGAAGAACCAGTAGAGTTGAAAATTCATGATCCATCAGTTGAAGGGCACAAATTTGGTCTACCAGAATTGCCTATTCCGCCCGATGCAAATTTTAAATATCGAGAAGATACTCTTGTAACCCAGGTAACAAACTTACTTATGAGGGATGGGAAAAAGGGAGTCGCTCAAAGGGTAAGTTTTTGAATCTCTATAACATGAATCTCTACTACAATGATATTTTTGTAGAGAACATACATGAAGTGCTAATTCATAACTCTGGTCTAAAGAATATGTCTTTTATATTAAACGTACTTCGAACTGCACCGCCTCCAAAATTCAATCCAGCGAGACCTCTTATCCCTGGTCACCCACCAGCTCATCATCTTTCTCTTGATCCAGTTGGATATCTTACACTGGCCATAGACTCGGTTGCCCCCCTTCTCCGTATTCGGTCAGAGAGAGGAGCTGCCGGGGGAGGAGCTGCATTGTCAATCCCAGTTCCTCTTAGAAAAAGACAACGTCGACGGCAAGCTGTCATGTGGATTTTAGATTCTGTAAATAAACGAAAAAGCAAAGGTAGTGGTCGAGGAACTTTTGCACAACGGTTTGCGGACGAAATTATAAATATAGTAGAAGGTAAGAGTTCTGCCTGGGACAAAAGATTAATGGTCCATAAGGCTGGAACTACGTCACGTAATAATATAAACTTTCAGCGGCGAAAATAAAATATGCTCCTATGTACATTTCAAACTTAGGAAGATAATAATATACCAAGTTGGAGTTCAATTTGTATATATTTGTTATATTCATATCTGTATTTAAAGCTGGGTATGATACCCTCGAATAACTGATCTGTAAAGACTGTAACCTCATCTCTTCTAATAGAAATTTCTTTTCAGATTGGCATCAGCATGACAACATTCCTCTGTCACATAGAAGAACTCTTCATCAACGAATAGTGCGGCTTTTTTTTTGGATCGCCGACCTAGCAACCTCAATAAAGAGTAAATAGATGTTAACATGCTATCCCCACTCTTCATGAGTAAGAGATGGTTCTACTCATCCCGTCGCTGGATTTCCAACATTCCGTGTCTTTTTTTTTCCTCTAACTTTTCGAAAAAAGATATGAAAAATTTACTCTCCTGGGATATGAATCCATCTATAATTAGAAACTATCAATTATAGCTATCGCCGCGTATAAGATATTACTAATATCACACCTAATCAAGTTTATAAGGGTGGTATATCTCTTTGAGAGATGAATGCTAATCCGATTCATAAAATTTCGTAATTTACATGAAAGAAATTCTTTCTTCTAAAACTAAGCTAGCTAGCTAACCGCAGAAATTCATTCAATTTTTTTTAAAAATAAAATACATGATAGAGAAAGTAATAAGATATCGTTTGATGACACTTTAATGGCGTTAATTTTTTTTCCTGTTCTTCTCGTCGTAGAAGAGATGATATCAAGACCATCCTTATATCATGAAGTAGATTTTGAAGAAGACATATCCTAAAAATTTTTATTAGATTGTATATTTGTGTTTGTACACTATTTTTATTTCCTCCCCAAGCCAGTACTATTACATCACAAGTGACACCGAAATTTTGCATACAAGTGAGAGGGTTTTCCACCTCTAATCGATCTTAGCTGCAGCTAGTGTTCGAAAATCTACGACTTGATGCGGATTTTCGATATTGTTGGCTAAACGAATTGAAGGCCGTTTGTATTTACTGGGATTACGTAAACGCTTCCGCGCAACCATGACGGGAACAGAAGATTTTGAAACAATATAATTTGAGAAAGATCCGAGAATAAAGCTACATACTGTTAGAGATGAATATTACACAAAAAGGGAGGGAGGGAGGGTAAGTTGATGTTGGATTGTTGATAAAATAGTGTATTCAAAAAATAAGAAATTTTTCATACCCTTTTAAAGCACTTCGGCCCCTACTGCCCAGAATCACCAAAGTTGGAGAAACAAAATCAATAACCTCTGTAATAAGATGTTTGGGACTCTTGCAATGAATAACCTCGATCACAACCTTGACCTGAAGATTAGTTCTTCGTAAGAACTTACTTACTTTGTCAGTAATTTCTTGGACGGCTCTACGTCTTTGCTGTTCTGCTCTGCTTCCTTCTGGGTTATGATCAATACTTTCACTAGTAGAACTTGTTCTACTACCAGTTACATGGTGGCTTTGAAGTCTCATAGGCTCCAATGATGTGGGTGAAGAAGTTGTAGGTTTATAACTTGAATTTGGATTACCTGATACATGTTCTTGAAGTATATCGTCTGAGCTACTATCATTGACAGAGATCCTGACTTCTTCGTCTATACAATAAATTGCTAGTAGCGTATCACCATCGCGTAAAACGGTACCGATAGTCCACTCAAGAGCATGCGCCGCTTCTTCACTGAGATCCACAGCTACAAGGTACTTTCGTACTCGACGTTGATTATCTCGAGCTTCCTGTTGCATTTTGATAAAGTCACCGCGATGAATAGAGCGAACACATCGGTTTGTAGCAGGAGTAGAGATACAAGCAGTCGCATTTATAGGAAGTTTCTGTGCATGCTTAATATCAGATATGCCGGCTTCGGTTTCTAAATTGTGTGATGCATTAGATCTGGAATCACAATCATTGGAATTTATTTTAATAAGATTGTTAGAATTTTTTATTCTGAGCGTTTCAGAGGGTTCAGTGATCAAAACTTCAGGCATAGAAAGTAACTCATCCTCATTTCCTGAGTAGAGGTTCTTCTTTACATCTTCTCCTATTTTCTATTAGCATTATAATAAATGCGATAGGTAAATACTGCACACTCTCTTCATTTGCTATAGAATCAATATTGGATAAAATACCCGAATCTTTTTGACGTTCCGAGCGATCAGATTCTTCATACTCCTCATTTATAGATTCATTCCTTATATTCCTACCACGTGGCACATTCTCACATTCTGATTCCGATTCATCACTACTCAATATAATAGCATTGTCTGTTTCTTCAATTGTTGTCTCTTTTCTAAGTGCTGATTCACTTGGTGGAGTGATAGTGCCATTAAATGTTCTTCTTCTTACCATAGGTAGAGATAATTTAACTCCTGATGATCGTGTAAAGTTCGCATCAGAGCGCCTTCGTTGTAATCTTCTCGGAGTAGCTATTCTTTCATTGGTCGATATTTTTGTAGCCTCTGGAATCTTCAGGGTTTTCCTCATGAGAAAACGGCCATGTGGACTTCTGCTGTCTGATTTTCTATTCTTTGGACTTGATTTATGTTTATCTGAATCTTTGAATGAGAAATAATCATTTTTAACTGCATCCATCATAATGCTTGGCATAGAGGACTTCTTCCCCCCCTGTACACTTCGCTTCGGTGTCAGGGGTCTACTCGCATCGCTTGGCATGTTGCTAGAGGGATTGTTTGCAGACTCAGGGTCCATATTCACCATAGTAGCGCTACTAGTCCGGTTGTGAGAATTATTTTTATATACCGCGGGCTTGGGTGATTTTTGGCTGGATGATTTTCGTGCGAATTGCGATTTTAAATTTTTCTCTGATGAATGTAATGAAAACATATTTGTAGATGATAATTCAATTGTACTGCGACTTGATGATACATGAGGACTAGTAGATCTATGATTTATAGGTGACGTTTGGTAATTTGATAATGTGGGAGATACATCGAGCATACTGCGGACGGGTAACGTGCGAGGACTTATGGAACTCCCATGGTCAAATGATAATGTCGGGCTTTTCCATGTTGGTGATACGTCAAGCATACTGCGATACGGAGTTGTAAAAAATTTACTAGCATTCAAGTCCGGCAGACTGGATTTATTTTTCATAGGAGAAATGATTGGATTGATATCGAGCATACTTCGTACCGGTGTTACTAGTGGCGTAGATTCCCCTATAGAGCTGAGAGATGTGGATGTCCTTGTCGATGAAATTGGAAGATCGAAATGGAGCATGCTCCGTACCGGATAAGAAAGCATTTGAGAACCATTCTCAGATCGAATGCTGTCGGAAGTTGCTGCAGTTCGTGCCTCTTCGAGCAAGGCCAGCACATGTCGTCGCTCTTCATCTAACACTGACTCCAGTGACTGGGGTTTACGTGCCATCGTAGTTATTCATCGGGTTCCTATCTTCTGAGAAATCTAACTACTCTAATTTCAGCAACGTTAGTATTTCAAATGACTGCTAGGAAGAATATGATACAAGTTTTGATGTAACCAAATCACTAACGAAGAATTATTATTATTTGGTATAACCTGGAATTTTGGAAGATATGGCATTGTCGAAGTAATTGACTATACTTGTCTGGTAATAGACTATCAATGATTCTGTCGCACCCTTGGAGTTGCTTTGCTTCACATAGGGCCAGGGAGACTTTGGAATTGTCACGTGACATGTGACTGACAGCTATCTTGTGGGGCAAGATAGCCACAATTTTGCAGATAAACCTCGGCAACTATCTGGCGGAGAAGTCCGATTACTTGTGAGCAACGTTAAATACAGACCTGGATGTCTATGATTGGCGCATAATCGAGGAGCAAGACCATTGCTCGTATAAAGTTTAAGGACGAAAGATGTACGGGTAGTCGCGGAACCGTAGGCAGTAATTAGTAATTTCAACCGCCTACTGCTCCGTAACCACCCGTGGATTTTTAAACGTCACACGGGCCCTGACATCAAAACAATCATTAATCTGTGGATCAGTCAGCAGTACTATTTAGATCTTTCCTATTGTCTGGTCAAATTTGTGTTTCATATTGATGATTTTTGCGGTCGCTTATTTATCTTGCCGTTCTTTATCGAAGTTGAAAGGGAAGCGTAAAGAAATAGGAATATAGCATCTGAAGCCAATTAGACTGACTGGCTATTTTGACCGGCATGCTCTAGTCTATAGACCCTGGATAGTCATGTTACCCAGATGCTCGACCTGAAGAAACTGTATTTTTATATCCATATAATAAATGTAGATTGTTTCTGATAATACTTCCTTCGCATTTGGTCGGACTTTGCTTGGATCCGACTCTGTCCCCAACTGTTTCTCGTGAGACTCTATGACATCGTCACTAGAAGCATGCCTGAGGGGTGAATCCCTTTGTAATTTTGGGAACCTTACAGTTAATTTTTGATTGGCGGAATCCGGCTATTTTGGCTAAAGTTCTAGGGCAGTCCAGGTCTCTAGCTACCATTAGGAAGACTGACTAATCACTGGCTTTTCTGAGCTCTTCAATATTGAAATTTCAGTCCCGGGATGAGGATGATGGATAGCCTGTATGTTTGTTTATTATTTGTTGTCTGATTAATTGAAGGCCACACCAGTATTTAGTATTTACAAAACCTAGAAGAGGCATAGGTCACCAATGCTACCTGTGCCACGCGCCACATCACTTTAGGTATTGCTGCGGGTTTACCAACTAAAGCAGGCGCTCATCACTAATTTCCACTGTCAGGATTGCCCTATTTTGTATGGTATTTGTGTGGATATAAGTTATCAGAGTGATATATCCGCCTAGTGGCCTTAAAAGGAGTGGAAATCTATCTGGGAACCTTTCCATGCAATATTATAACTTTAAATTCTTTTTTTTTTGTCCTATTCATCAGCAGTTTACATGACGCATCTGTCACCCACACATCATTACTTGACATTTTTGGATTTTAGGCGGGAAAATTATCATATCTCACCCAATTTTAAAAATTTCAACTAAAAACACATAGATGATTATTAAAAAACTACCTGTGAATAAGTTAGACTGAATTCAGATGCGAAAATAAACACGGTGGCGCGATAATTTCACGCAACATGCGACCGTCTTCAAACGCGAGTTCAAGGAGAACATGAAAGAGAGGCTTAAAAGTAGTTACAATGAAGCGTTTAGCTATTTAAAATATTTCCATCGGTCTCTAAATCAATTCAAATAGCTAGCTAAAGGTTACAGCAGACATTGAGCCGATTATGAACGCAGCAATTTAAATTTTTCGTTGAAGGTCATCAACACTCGAAACGGCCCACAATGTCTGGAAGAATTGGGCCAATCACTGTGAAGAATCATAATCAATGTCCATCAAATTTTTTTCCTTTGAATGATACATATGCTCAATTAATAGCCTATGGGAGACTTTTCTTTCGTCTCTCTGACAATTGCCCACTTAGCTCATACTCAGGGTATGCACAACAGACACTCATAAAAAAACTTGGTGTATATGGATTACTTCTAGCAAGCGTCCTATTAACAAAGACTGACTTAGCTTCTTGCCCCAGCAAGACTAATCCAAAAGCCCTAAAGAACAAACTTGAGGAAGGAAACTATTTTGACGAGGCATCAATAGATAAAGCCTCCTCTTGGACCTCGTACCAGATTTCGAATATATCACACACCTAAGGAGTAATAGGTGAAAACCATTAACATTGCCTCAAGTCAGTCACATCTAAATTTATCACTAGTGCCTTGACTGCTGCAGCTGGCAGCTCACTGGTCACCGTCCCAACATCTCGAGACAACGAGGAGATACGCCAATCCTCAGAAATAGCGTGGATGGTGCGTTTCTCTTACGCTGATATTCGTCTTCCCCTGACACTCTTCCTTTGTGGTTGTAGAATATTAGCTCGCCTACTACCTTGGCGCTTGTCAGTAGCTCAATATAATAGCTGTTGACTATGGCACATCACTCGAATATATTCTTTCTTTCCCCGCTGCCGGTCCTGCAGGTCTATTAAGCTCTAAGAATCGGATCACTAAAATCTTTGCGCTGCTCAAACTGGACGCGCTTGACCTTCGAAATGCATTCACTACCATGGTGCACACCCAACCAGTGACCCTAAAAGCCTACTCTGCATCACTCAGAACCAAAAACTAGCTCATAAAAAAT
The DNA here is from genome assembly GCA_003957845.1 of Oidium heveae. Classification (NCBI taxonomy): domain Eukaryota; kingdom Fungi; phylum Ascomycota; class Leotiomycetes; order Helotiales; family Erysiphaceae; genus Oidium; species Oidium heveae. The sequence goes on along the minus strand of QVIK01000117.1, from coordinate 68,468 downwards.
TGAAACACGTAAAACCTGCTGCAAATTTCGCCTCCAATTACTAACAGAAGTCGGATGTGTCAAAAACCACTTGCTATTGCCATATTGAAAATGAACAGTAACACCAAAACAACTACCTAAATCCTAATCAACAGGGATTCCAGTAAAAAAAAAAGATGTCCTCGAAATCACTAAATCACAACGCACAACTAAAGGAAATCCCTCCGCTATCCTCAATATCGTTGAGAATCCGAGCAATGAATATATAGATTATTAATGAGTAATTCAAATCCTAAACGTAACTCATCAAGACCACTTACAATACTTTCCCTAATTGTTAGAAGAGGCGCCCAATCAAATAAAACTGCGCTAAACGAAGCTTATCCTATTTCGCCAGACATAATTCCAATTAAGAAGCCGTATATTTTTCACGACCTACCTGGCGCAAATTAAGTAAACATCCTTCACACGACACATTTTCCCCAGCTGCTGACTAGAAAAACTCTCGCTCACGTGTCATCTTACACCTGTGAAGGAGTAGACAGAAAATAAGAATAACTATACACGGGCATCTCCAATTACCTTTCCCAACTTCGCACACCTTTTTCTAATGGCTAGTCTTTTAAAATCTCTAGTGTCTACGATGTATCCTCGGGTAGCCTAGAACCAAGCTTCTTGTCAAGCCTTTACGAGCTTTCCCATTCCTCATTCAGTGGAAATTGTCAAGAATATATCACTGCAAGCCTTAAGGTGTTTGAGGCGTTTGAAGGATGTGAATAGAGATACCATATATGATTAAGTATTGCTATTGGCTATACGCAAGGATCAGCATGGGAAGTGATATAAGCCTGGGAGGTATCTCTTCAGTTAGAGAATTCAATATAATTCCTTTATTATTTAACAAATAGTTTATCTACACTGCTATCGCTTATTAAGTGTTAAAGTAACACCCAAAGGTACTTATTTCCAATAGGATATGAAGTCCGGTTTACGCAAGTATATTAAAATAGATTATTGGTACAAAATCGGATCACAAAAGGACTGTGAGATAGGAAACCCGATAAATAGTTATGAGTTTGTTACAAAGAAGCATCATTAAAGGTTTGTGTAAATACTTAAAAAAAAAGATATAACAATATTATTCACAAAATGTCTGTAAATGACAATTCATGGACAATTGAGACACTTTCAAAAACAAACCATGAAAAATGGTTTTGTTAGAAAGCAAAAATTCAAAGTAAGGGCGTCATGCACGTGTTACAAATGACAACCGAAGAATATTCAGTAGTCGATGCACCTGGTGCACGATTAGCAGAAAATGGCATTAGCCTTGAAGAGATCACATCACCAATAAGTAGATTATCGTTAAGCAGCTGTCGAGTAACATACTCTGGAACATCGTCACACAATCGGATTTTTATTAACGTAGGAAAGAAGAAGACTTATCTCAGAGATAAGGGCACATTAACCTACCTTCTTCTCCAAGGACTTGATGATGACGATCAAGCTCTATTCGATGAGTATGATACTTCTAAGGCCCTATGGGTGTATCTTTAAAGAAAGTACAAAAAACCTAGTGAATTTGCTGCTGCACTGTTTACAAGAGATATTAATAATTTCGAATATTCTCAAGAAACGACGACTATTGATGCGTGGAATCGGTTGAAAGACTTCCGACGCAAGGTAATTTCGGCAAAACCCACTGCAAATACACAATATGATGATGAATCTCTGTTACTAATCTTGACAAACGTACTGCCAGAAGCTTATCAATCAGTGATTGATGACTTGAATATCAATACTAACCTCTCTGTTGACGATCAGCTCAAATATCTTGAGAATAAAGAAGGAAGACTAGGACTGGTAAAAAGAAGATGTAAGAACAGCATTTATATCCCGTAAGTTTACCAAAGACTCACGAAATGATTTAGTAGAAGATTAAAGTCGGAGTACCTGTAAAAATAAATGCCATCATTGTGATGGAAACCACTATGCGGTCAATTGTGAATTTTTAAATGATTTCTGAAATTTAGTTTCTGAAATAAAAATAAGAATAAGAAAACCAAACCTGCGACGTCAAAGAAAAATGAAGAGAAAAGCAAATGGCTTAGTTGGCGCTAATGAGGACTACTCATCGTCAGATACCAATGATACATTGTCATCCATAGAGTCTTTTGATCATTTTGAAATAGATTTTGCAGCTTTTACAAGAGAGAAATCAAAAATGGCTCGTAAAACTCCTGTCGAATGGCGATTGACACTGGTGCCTCGTCTCATATGACTGACTAGCCTCACTTCTTTAGGGGACCGATTAAAAAATTAAAAAGACGAAGACTTATTCAGGTTGGTAGAAGGAAGCTATGTTCAGATAGAGTTGGAACGGTAGAAGTTGTTGCAGTTGATAGATCTTGCTAATTTAAAAAGTGTTTACTTGTCCCTGGGCTGGGCATTAGTCTTATTTCAGCCCATCGTTTGTGTAAAGAAGGAATTATAAGCATACATGATTCCAAAAATATGTTTTTCAAAAAACTCAAAAAATCTATAACATTTGAAAATGATAATTAAACATTTCTACATGCACAGCAGAAAAAAGACCTCTATGCTCTAAAATCTATTTCAAATCAGACTACTGATATATCATTCCCAGCAAATATAAACAATTCACCAGATAAAACAAGTCCATTAAAATACTGTCACTTGAATATATCCTGCGCTTCAGATTTCACTGATGGCAATGATGAAATCACTGGTGGATCTAAAGACGACTCAATTTCTAAAGCTCGTCGTAAAAGGTATCGATTAATGCACCGTAGTTTTGGACGTTATGGTTCTCAAGCCTTACGGTATCTCCATGAAGTTGCTAGTGGAATAGACAAGATTTACATCCCAGCAAAAGAAAAGCAAATATGTAAGTCATGCAAGATAGGTAAAATGAGGATAAAGATCAACAAGAAACTAGAACCTCATCAGGTAGAACCACTTGCGTGGATGTCCCTTGATATTTCTGGACCTTTCGTAAAATCGATCAATGGCTTTGTTTACTTTTTACAGATAATAGATAACCCCACACGAAAAATTTGGACCATTCTTATTCGTCCAAAAAGTGATGAAGTTGAAGAATTGAATGTGTGGAAACTTGAAGAAGAGAAAAAACAGGGAAGATATTAATCGCTTGTAGATCTGGCAACGTACCAGAACTTAAAAAAGTTATAGAGGCATGGCAAAAGAAGGAAGGAGTCACAGCACAGTATACAACAATAGTATCGTCAAATCAAAATGGAGCTACAGAGAGAGCAATTCAGACTACAGAGAATGTTATAAGAAAATGACACACTCAGTTGATCGTCCAGCCGAATTTTGCTATTTTGCTGGGGAAACTGATGCTCACATCAGAAACCGATAAGCATGTGGTCTGATTATAAAAGGGCGAAGAATTTCCCCAGAGGAAGCTTACACGAGACAAAAACAAATCACAGATTACCGTAATGTATGAGGTTGTGTTTGCTATGAACACGTAGACCCGAAAATGATACTCACAAAAGATTTATATAATAAACAAGCAAATCGTGGCCGAGAAGCTATGTTTTTGCGATATAGTAACGAAACAAATAGGCAATATTTGTACTACGCAGCCGATCTTGGCCATCTTCAAAGGTCGAGCTTAATAGACTTTAAGAAAAACAGAATAGGTGGTTTCCTTGATCTAAAATTGGGGAATTTGCCAATAGAAGTCTCAGGTCAAGGCACTTCAGCTAATCTTACTCAAAGAAAACAACGTGAAAGACCTAGCCTTCATGAAATTGATAACATTCAAACTGCAAAATCAATAAAAATTCTATCTGAAAAAAATTTCGATACTAAACAGCCGGATCAAACTCTACGGATTGAACCTAATCCAGAAGTAGTTATGAGTGACAGTATGAAATAAGATATAAATCTCAAAGATATGTCGGAGAAGGAAAAGTTGGAGAAACAAGATTTGGAGAAAGAAAAGCATAAAATGTTGCAAATAAAGAAAGGCAAAATCAAAGATGAGTACGTATTATTGGATGAGGCCTGTGAAGAGGCTATTAAATCCGTACTAGCATATTCTACTTCCGAGGGCAATGCTATTGTTAAAGCTCGAACAATTTTTGATCAAAAGGCGTCGAAATCTGCGCGTAGATATATTCTGGCATGTGATAAATTTGGTAAACTGACGAAAAGGGCAACAATTTGTAAGACAGGTAGCCGAAAAGTGGACTGTCAGTAGCGAGCAAACCTCAAGTTAACAATCGTTGGCTGGGAATTTGAAGTTGATTCCAACGCCCAGCACAATCATGGGCCCTCAGTCTCTCAACTTTCTTATCCTATCCTCCGGCATGGTAACAATGATGTAATAAAACAAATTCATAACCTCACAGTATCAAAATTTGATGTAAAACAAATCCTAACTATTCTTCGTAAACAAGGGGTCACAATTCTTGACCGTGATGTCTAGAATGAGCGGCAGAAATGGAGGACCGAGAGATTAAACGGATTAAGCCCCTTAGAGGCATTACTCGAAGCTCTTGAAAACTATGGTCTTACTTCTGGAGAGAAATATGAATTTGAAGTTGAAACTCAAATTATAGATGGTAAAATACATCTAAACAGTCTCTTTATAATGCACCCAACCAACTTGGCTCTTCTCGAGCAAGCTTCGGATGTACTCCTAATGGATTGCACTTACAACAAAAACAAATTTGGAGTGTTACTTCTACACATTATTGGCCAAAATGGCCTTGATAAAAACTTCACAATAGCCTTTTGTTTCTTAAGTAAAAAAGACTAAGGAAATTACAGTTTACCGTCAGCACATAACTTGAAGCCCCGAGTTGTCGTTACAGATGAAGAGCCGGCATTAAAAAATGCCTCAACAAGAGTCTTCTCTAGCCTTCCCCAACTCCTTTGCCGCTGGCATATTTCAAAAAATTTGCAGGCTAAAGCTGATGCTACTTTTTCTATGTCAAATTCTAGTTCTGAAGAGGAGGTGGGATGCAAAAAAGACTCAAAGAGACTTATTTATGATCAATTGGAATGTCATAGCTAATGCTGAGAGGGAAGAAAGCTTCTTAAAGCACTGGAAAAATATAGTAGATGGGCTAATAAATGACTATTATGAACTTTCTCAATACTTAGAAAAGGAATGGCGGCCATATAGGCATCAGTTTTTTAGATGCTATATTGATAGAGAACGGAATTATGGTGCTAGGTAAGTCATTTATTGTCATATGTTAGTTTTCATTTACTTTCAAAATTGTTTGTTTATCAGGATCTAAATATTTATGGGAGCTAATCACTGATCGTTAAGAATGTAAAGGCTTTTATTGCGCACTGTAATTATTACTACTAATATATTTGGAAGTGTTACATCTCGTATTAAAGGTGCCTTTGCAGAGGTAAAGCAGCATCTACGGATTTCAACCGGAAATTTGCTTGATATTATTGAGTCTATACACATAATGACTAAAAACAAGACCGAAAAGATTTTAGAATCTATGGCAACTGCAAAGCAAAGAACTCCACACTATTTACGCAAGCCATATTTCAAAGATGTTATTTCACTAGTAACACTCATTGCTCTAGCATATATCAAGGGTCAAATAGATCTTGTAGAAGCTAGTGATTTGGGTGCCTGTAGTGAAGGATTTAAGTCTGCTATGGGCTTACCGTGCAAGCATGAGATAAAAACTTAACTATTTCTAATTCTGCACGAAGAAAGGCAGTAGTTATGTCAACATAACGTATTTGAGGGGTTTTATGTGCTGAAAATGCCAGTAACATTCGTGGTGTTGTTGGCTGTAGTACATCGGCATATGTATTTTCAGCGTATGGTTCAGCAAATCCTCTGGCACACCACCTTGCTTTGAGTATTCCATCATATTTTTCTTTTAGTATCTATTTGCCGGTCATTAATTGACCATTGGCTTCAGAGCGAGTCACTAATATCCAGACCTTATTTCTAGCCATGTTATCCATTTTGTCGTTCATAGCTTTACCTCAATTTTTAACAAGGAGTTCGTTTAGTGCATTTTGAATAATTGTTCGATATGGATAGACAGAGTTTTCGTTTTAATCGGGAAGGTGAATTCGTGTGCTCGGATATCTCATCGAACTATAGTCTTATCAGTTTTGGGGTTGAGGATTATGTGACCACCAGAGAATTGGGTGCCGACATATATGCCTTTTTGGGCTTTTGAGTCAAGTTTATTGCGATTGTAATCCAGCTAGTAAGCGCGGCAACCGAATAGAAGGAGCTTTTTAATATCCGGTAACTTTTTTAAGACAGCATAAAATGGTGATTTAGATGCTACATTATTAGGTGTGACGTTTAGGACGTTTATAGCCACATTAAGTATAAGTGGCCATAATCGTACTGAAATGCCAGATTGTAGGTGGAGTGCTCTAATTTTTTCAGCTTTACCATTTTGTTCAGGGGCATGTGATGATGGTTTATGCCATAAGATATCATGATTAAGAAGAATTTGTTGGAGTTCAGTGTTTGAAAATTCGGTGCCAATGTCTGTATGAATTATTTTTGACTTTTGACCGCCGACTAGGTCTATATGAACAACATCTGCAAATTTACAAGCCTTTTTAAGTATGCCGCTTCCTTTTTTTTTTATGGTAATTTTTGTTTTAGTACAAGAGTCATAGTCTTCCGGAGGCTTGTAGCCTGTGATATTGGCATATGCCAATGCTGTACTAAAGGCTTTCTTGCCAGGGTGGCCAAGTATGGTATACCAGTCACATTTTGTATGATTATTTACAGATTTAACGATGTCTGATGGTTTGGGTCTCCAGATGAGTTTTCCAGCTTCATGTTGGAAGTATGCGCAGGTTGACCCATCTGGTCTTAGGAGATCAATGTCTTGATAGTTACTAGGCTAGTGAATGCAGGAGCCTTGATTTTCAAGTTGGGATGTGGAGAGAATGCGAGATGTTTCTCTGGGCGAGTGGATGGCACCAGTTAGTTTTTCAAGTTTACCATCTGATGCAGGGAGATATATGTCACCGTAGCCTCCAGTGTTTACTTGGCCACCTCCAGCTACACCTATTATTTGTGATGATTTCGATTACTATGAAAAATCGTTTATATTACCAGAAACCTGAGTCAGCAGCAGTATCTAGCTGATAGTTAAAAGAATCATTTGGTCTATTCACAAATAGTATTTTGGGAGTGTTTTGTTCTTTTTCAGCCCTTTTCTTCTTCCTACACTCATCAGTGATGTAGCCAAGATTTTGACAAAATATACATTTGACCATCAAATCATTTTTAGGTTTACTGTGTAACAGATCAGGTAATAGATGCAATGGGCTTTCAGTTATATGATGGCAATTTATTATCTAACAATTGTCTAAAAGATTATGAATACCATATATTTGTAAGTATACATATATATACTACAATTAAAAGTATCTCCGTCCACAACTTTCGAGCATTCATTCCATCAGACCAGTTCTGTGATTGGCCGCTTTATTGCCACATGAATACGAGGAGGTTTCCAGTATATTCCATAGTTATTGTTCTCGAATCTTCTACAACATAGTTGAAGCATGCGCAGGAAATCGTGAGCTACAGGTACTACTCGGCTGACTAGTCATTACATAATGAAACCCTTATCATTTGTAGTTTTTGATAAATATTCAGATAGTGTTTGCTCTAATGATAGGTTTTTACAATGGCTTACTATTTCTGACCGCCTTTTGTTAAGATGAGATAACAGAAGATTTCTAATCTGCACTTTGACAACAGTGATAAAATTTGAGTGTTCACGAAGATCATGAAATCGCTTTTGGAATTCAATGACATAGTCATGACAAGTCATATTATTGCTTTGTTTGAAATTCCAGAACCGAACTGCAGTATTGAGTAGAGAATGATGGGCTTGTGCTTGTGATGCGACGATAATTTCTTTAAATATTCCTCTTGCAGTATCACTTGGCGCGATGTGAACGTGAGGCGCTGTATCTTTTAATTTTAACGACCATCATATTGACCATAATTTTACGGATCTATTTTGTGGAGGTTCTTTGAGAAATACGGCCGATTTTTGGGAGAGAGTGATTAGAGAGCTGACGGATTCACATCAATGACGCCAGTTGGGACATTTTAGTTTGGGACTTGATGACATTTTTGCCATATTTTTTTAATCGTTCAGATAGAGTCCATACCTCGGTTTCCTCTTGGATTCTTTGGAGTCTGCAACTTCCACAGAGGTAACGAGAGTGACATCTAAAGCAACTAAGTATTGTAGTGCCTCATGAGAGGGCTTTTCATTTGGATCTGACATTCTGAATATGCGAGAGTTGCAATACCAAAACTTTCAAATTTGAATTAAGATGAGAGCATTGATTAGAATGAAGAAAGTAGTATTAATTGTAGCGAAAGCAACAACGGGATCATAACCTATTAAGTTGATCCATCATGTACTTTTAGGGCGCGATCTAGCCCTCTCTATATTTTAATACAATGTGTCACATGATATTAGATTAGTCATCACAACCCATAAATTCTAGAGTTTTACGAGGAGATCATATATGAATTAGGCTAAACTGGTAATTTTACAACCCTTAAATCCTAGTCTTAATTCATGCGGTGCATTGAATACCGTGGGCATGATGTATTTTTCATCATTAGTCTAATAGCATGAGTTAATTACTAGCATCAACTAGATACTAAGCAGGGATCATAAGATTTAGAGACGCCATTATTGTTGGATAATTTGCGCTAGCTAGATAGATATATCAGGATTTTATACTCTTTGCGACCAAAACTACAACTAAAAATTACCTTTCGACTATTGGAAAATATTCCTGATTAACTTGATTCTCTAGCTAGAATTATAAATTTTTGTTCCTCTGGTAATTTTTTATAATAGAAGCAGCTCACAAGATAATAAAGAATAAAAAAATTGACGGGATTATAATGATTATTGTCCGTAAAAACTACTCAACATTTCAAAGACTCTTCCATGCCAAGTAAAAACGAATAACACATGAATCGCAAGAATAGCAATGGTGGACAAATAAATTAGTTTAATGACAGCTTTAATACAACTTTTAACTTCAAAATAAACTCAGATTAATATGAGATTAATTATTTGCAAAATAAAACTATGTGAATTTACGTTTTCCAGCTTCGTAAACCTAGGAACCGGCAACTATTTTTATTGAGGAGTCTTGTTTATCACAAGATATCATTTTTGTCAAATCCTATTCAGAAAATTTGCGAAAATAGAAATGCACCTATGTACAATTTTTTTGATCTTGAACAGTCAACTTATCCGTATATTTGCGGTTTCTCCGAACCCATATGATTTGTCATTACAGGCTAACCACAACCTAAGAGGTTATGAATGCGGCGACATTTTCTTCACTTACAAAAGCATCAAGGATGCTCTAGTCGTAGCTCAACTCTCAATAGATAAAGGGTACCAATATCCTCGAAAATACCAGGGCAAACTTTTCAGTGAGTCGAAGTTTGAAGAATACTTTCAATATCCACTTAAAAGAAAGAAGCCGTTTCGACCCTATAATAAAGGTGTTTCTCAAATCAGTCCTATGCATTTCATGCGCTTACTATTTCTATAGTCTTTAGGTCTGTTTTTCGTGTCATATTTACTAGAAATGGCGAAGGACCAGTAGGTGTGATCGCTAAAGTTGCAAACGGCGAATACACCAAATGTATCCAGCTAGACAGTACGATCATAGGGTCATCATACCCAGTGCCAGAGATGCCAAATGGTTATATATGCGGTCATAAATTCTTCACCGACGAGACCATTCATCGAAGTCTTACCTTAGCCCAGACTAATATTGATGAAAAGCCCAAATATCCTTCTCCATACGTTGGACTTCTATACCCAGGACGTAGCGGACTTTTGATGTGGCCAATCTTGAAGGGAAGAATCTTGTATACACATGGGACTGGTAATTATTTTGATTCTTTGTCAACCAAAAGTAGAAATAAAAACTGAATTCAAATTAAGCTCATGTTGGACCATACTTCTTGATTCTAAACAGAGAAAGAAATTTTGTAGATGTTGTTATCAGGGGATACAACAGCAACATTCTGAGATGTATACGGTCAAGAAAGGCCCCAAAAGCACCAGCGTCGGACCCATATACCAAGATGTTTGCGCCACCTCCAAGGTCTGGATATGTTTGCGGCAAGAAATTTTTCGATTATAATGTTCTTAGAGAAAGTGCAGAAATGGCCAAAGAAAAGGCTGATGAGGGCGCTAGTAGCATTTTTCCAATAGAATATTCCGGAATTCCTTTCAACAAGCCATGTTTGATATGGCCTTTAATGCCCGATGGAAGTCTATTCAAAAGCGGTATTTTGTTTTTGACCTTTACTAAGACTTCCACCAAGTAGAACATTGAATTAACCATTCTCTAGGGCTTAGAGGACCATTCTGTTTGATCCTGACACCAGATTACGAAGTAATGAATGTTGCAATATATGCGGATGGTAAATATGAGACATGTGAAAGAAATAAAATATCAGCAAATAAAGATCATGATACAAGCAGTTACTTTTGTAATAAGAAAATATTTACCCATGAACAGCTTGCAATAGCTGCGGATGAAGCTTGTGGGAAGATGAATGCTATAAAAAAGAGCGTCTACCCAGCGACTTATATGGGCTCGAGATTCAAGAAACAGGGACCGTATTTGACTTATCCTGTCTTAATGATGCTTACATTCAAATCAAGTAAGCTCCTTTTTTACAATATGATAAATAAATCTATTTACTGGTATAAGCTAATGACCATTATAGATACTGGGCTACATCGCGTTGTGATAAATACGAACTGTGAGATTGTTGGGGCACTTACCACGCTGGACAGCAGGAACACAAGGAAAATTGTGAAATGTCACAGATTAGACGACGGTCCATTGCCACCTGATTTTTTTGGTGCTAATGCTGAGCAAGTATACGAAAATACTGTCAGATGATGAGCACAGAGCTATCGAAATAAACTGATAGATTCTGTACTACAAGCTTGTTAAGGCAGAAATTGTATTTGTAAATAATCTTCTTTACTAGTTTTTATCTCCTACCAAAAGTAAATCAAGGTACCACGAGTCCAATCAGCCACGTGCCGACCACTTTCGCTTAAATCCTGCAACTTGATAAATATGTCCATGATCGTCCGTAAAAAAAAGTTGATATATAATTCAAAAGTTGTATCAACCCGATCGTTTTCTTTTATATTTGTGTGGCTAGGAATCCATCTTATTGTTACCTTATCAGCTCTGGCCACACTAGATCTTGCTCTTCTCTCCCAATTTTTCCTAAATGTTTGAAATTCAGCAATCAGCCCTGAGCTAGTTGATGTGGGAACGCCGGTATGTAATCTAAGGGCAGCTTCTTCATTGTCAAGATAGATAATCAAATCAGTGGCAAACTTAGCCATCGGATGACCTAGAGCGGCTCTCAGCCCTTCTAAGGCTCCGTGAATTTCTGCGTCATATATTTCCACTGTTTGTCCGAGAGGAACAAACCCATGTGCCACCTCTTTAGAAGGACCCCGAAAGATACAGTAGGCGGCGCCTGCAGAACCATCTTTGTTGATTGAACCATCAGAGTAAACAGATAAGTCCAGTATCTTGTGCTCACTTGTTTTTATCCATTTTTTATGCCATGCAGTTCCATTGGCACGTCCAACAGCTCCAATTTCAAGTTTTGCGATGGATGTATCTGTCTTCTCCCAAGGAGGGCTTAGGGTATCATAAGAAAGTTCAAGGTCTTGGCATTGTCTAATCAACTTGAAGTGCGGTGAGTTCCAGCGGCGGCGTAGAGGATTTTTAGGGTCTGTAGCAGCTATGCGTGCGGCTAGGCGATCACGAAATCGATTCAGCCAAGTAATGGCAGGGCCTCAGCCTGTCTCGCGGATAAAAGCTGCTGTGGGAGTAGTCTTGTATACTGATAGTACAGCCCGGGCAGTCTGGTTCATAGTGACCTGGAGTTGATTTAACACTCATGTAGAGGTTTTCGGTCCGTACCAAACTTCGGAGCCGTAGAAAAGTGAAGCAAGCGCAGTTGCCTGCAAAGCCGTTCTTATTATTGAAGGATCAATTCCACGTACAGTGTTGCTTATACGTTTCACGTGGTCTGTTACTACTCTTGTTTGCTGACACGCTCTACGCACTTGATCCTTAAAACTTAATTTCCCGTCAAAGATTACACCTAGCCAGCGTGCATGTTCTTTTGGATTCACAACCTATGTTCCTATATATAATGATGGCTCTATATACTTTCTTTTGTTATGAAAGTACTAAAGTTCCGTCTTCGTGCTATCAAAGATAACACTATTTTCATGTCCCCATTGGAGAGTCTGGTTGAGCTTGCTTTCAAGTTTACGTCCACTGTCCTCAAGTGTCCTGGCGGTTGCTAGTAAACATCCATCATCTGCGTACCCGAAGCGGCCTCTAGATAACCGAAGGAAGGGTTAAACGTATAGTAAGAACAGTATAGGTGAGATCGGAGATCCCTGGGGCGAGCCACAGAGAATAGGGAAAGGTTCTGAGGTTGTTTGATAAAGTATAATGTGGGCGGATCTTCCTTGAAAAAAAGACTTAACCCACCTTACCAGAGTTTCTGGCCATCCTTGCGTGTATAGACGGTGGAGAAGTCGATTACAAAGAACACCATCGAAAACTCCTTTAACATCAACTGTTGCTATCCCAGCTACTTTTGCATTTAATAGCGCCAATTATTTAATGTTGAATGGGTACAGGGCTCAAACAGACTCGATTCTTAATAAGGCTTAGTGTCATACATGGGTACCCTAAAAATACGACATTTATAATTCCCCTATAAAATGAATAACTTAAGCTATTGGATCGAATTCTTTGAATTTGCCTTAGGTTATCCTGTAAAAATTTAAATGTGTTAGATTTGCGTGCAGATCATGCTTTACCGAAGGTCATACATTCGGAGGAACATAATTCCGGAGGAGAGCTTTAGTAGTCGGGCTGCCCCAGCCGTTAAAGTAGAAGAAATCTTTCCAGTCCAACTCTTGTACCTTATTTAATCTTAAATAGCCTCTAAGTTTAAATAGGTTATTAGTCCGATTGAGCATTGGTCTCACAGAATATACACGTTAGAATTGTCTACCCTACCTTATACTCCTTGCCTTATTAGTACGGGATAGGTAGGTAGGTCTATTAGACTCCTAGTTAGAGGAGAGCAAACGAAATTTATTTATAAACTTTCTAATTTATTTCCTTTTCCTACAAAACTCTTTCCATTTGTATATTAATAAGATTTAAATATGGACTCGTACACCTCCGAAAACATCAAGAGACCTGTATCGACTTTGAATCGGGATAATTGGAGAGTTTGGTTGTAAGAATTGAGATATTGGATGATTGGTAAAAATTAATTTTTTGCTATCGAGAAAACATTACCTGAATTCGCTTGAAAAGAGCTTTTGGTATCGGCTACACTTGGAAAGAAAAATGAAGAAAGTAGTAGAGATCTGGGATATGCAGTTATGAAAGAACGAATTAAGAAAATCATACCTACATACCTTGATGAAGCCAGGCAGCAGAAATGGGTATTAGCGGATGCGAAAATTGTTTTCACTCGGAGCAAATGCATCGATCAATTTGATCGTGAACATGTTGAATCGTTTGACACAGCAAAAAAACAATGGGATTCTTATATGCCAAATATAATAAAGTGACTACATCATCCAAGAGAGAAGATCTGAATCAAATCACAGGACTCAAGTTTGGCATACTTAACTGCACATCAGTTAATATGACTATTTCTTCAGCCTGAACACATCTTGTGTCAATGAGATGGAAAATACAAGATTCCAATTCTGAAATGACCTAGACATTTACCAAAGAAGTCTTGTTGAATATCTCTTAAGTAGCCTTCCTAATTCTTTTGACACTATTCTGCAGTCAATTGATGCAAATGTTTCCCTAGATCCCTACGAGAAGCCAGAAATCCTAGAAAGGAATGGAAAAATATATGACCTAAGTGCTAACCTTCGGTGCGAAGCCACACCGTTTGCATTCAGACAAGGCAAAGATAAATTATGCTGCATCATATCTTAGAAGACCTGATTTCGAATGGATTGAAACATTCATTAATGCTCTGGATGGTGAAGTCATTTTCAAGACTTATTCCGAATTTCAAGAGGGATTTTGTGGTGGATTTGCGGACTCATATGAATACGTAACTGCAGAAAAACAAATTGAACATTTGACGCAAAAAACCTCTTGCTCTGCGTACTATTCGCAAATTTTCGCCTTATTAACACAGTTACAATGCACTGAGGATGTTGTGAAGATCCACAATTTCATGAAAGGATTAAATCGAAGATTTGTTATTGGGGCGTTATATGCCCACGAGAATGTCCGAATTCGCTGCTCTGTGTATAAAATTAGATAATCAGATAGAAGCACATTACTGACCTCCTGGAAATTCGTTTTCTAACCCACTAACTTCGAATAATTTGCTGTCTCCATCTCAAGCCCCTCCAAGACCTAGTTAAAAACCGATGGCAGAACCAATGGAGTTAGACGCTGCTACCCGACAAGCATTTCGGAAGGCAAACAACTTGTGTGCATATTGTGGAAAAACTAGCCATTGGGTCAAGGATTGTGAAAAAGCCTTGAAACGTACTGTTAAGGTAGCCGCAGGTAGGTTAGCGGAACATTTGGACCTTGATAATCCGGAAAATGCGTCTCTATATGAGACAAAAAATTACAGATACTCAGAGGTATGCGACAACCTTCTAGTAACATTTGTGGCTTTGGTGTCGCAATTCATTCGCTTAACAAAAGTTTGGAAAATAAACCGCCTCTCGTCCTCTCTTATGTTGTTAATTCCGATACCTCAGCCTCAGCAATGGTTGATTCGGGTGCAACTTCGACTTTCGCAGACTTCGACTTTCTTTTAAAATCCGAACTTCGGCCGACCAAAAAGAAGATAACTGAAATACTAAAGGTTGTGGATGATAGGGATTCGGCTGGAGGTCCAATTACGCACGAAATATGTTTAAATTTGCAGTTAGGTAACCATATGGAATTGGTACTGTGTCAAGTCACAAAATTAGCAGATTACCCGATAATTCTCGGTAAATCTTGGCTTGACTGACATGACCCAATCATTCGTTGGTCTATGAGTAGAACATGCTCCGAGTCTAAATTTTGTAATGACAATTGTTTGAAAACTTATAATTGCGCCCCGTGTCTACAAACTCAATACTCTGTTTGCTCTTTATCATTTCCTGAATTCACTGAACCAGTCACCCGTAAAAATCTCTAAATCTTTTTAGTTTCGCCCATCGACGTACAAGAATATCTTAACAACCTTGAAGTCTCTGAAGAAGAACAGGAACGTAACCCTCTACAAAAAATACCTGCAGATTATCATGATTTACTACCTCTATTTACAAAAAGAGAAGCAGATGAATTTTATATTTCTCTGGATTTAGATGGACATATGACACATAAGTTGTGGCTTAATATTGTCCCCATCAGTTGTCATGAATTAATATTAGGGAAAAAGTGGCTTGAAGATCAAGACACAGTAATACACTCTAGAGAGTAAAGGCTAGAGCTAAGGAAACGTGGATGGTCTATCTGTAGTGTTCGACAATGGAGAAACGACCTTAGAAACGTGGCAAAACCCTAACATATTACACCAGGTGCTATAGTATCAATGATTGAAACCGTTCCAGTATGCAAGGCAATAGTAGAAGATATTAGTAAAGCACTGCGTGATAAACCAAAGTTATCGGTAGAGCAGGCAAGAGCACATCTCCCGGAGCAGATCAAAGAATTTGCAATGTCATTCGTAGATGACAAAGTGGCCGAAAATCTCTCTCCTTCACGAGAAATTTAGATCATGAAATAAATCTTCGCAATGAGAAAAATAAGACTTCGACTCCTCCATGGGGATCATTGTATAACATGTCTAGAAAGAAATTGTTAGTAGTACGAAAGACTCTGTCAGATCTATTAAAATAAGGATGGATTAGATCTAGCAGTTCACCAGCTGCTGCTCCTGTTTTATTCGCAAGGAAGCCTAACGGTGGTTTGATATTTTGTGAAGATTATGGTGACCTTAATGCGATCACTATACCAGACCGATACCCTCTTCTATTATTCAAAGAGACACTGAGGTAACTCTCTAAGGCCCGTTGGTTTACCATGTTAGATGGTATTTATTAAACATTTAACGCCAAGCAGGCTCACGGGCGTAGCCCGGCCTCGTGCCTCCCGAAGGGCGTTTGGCATGGATGTTTGTTTGTTTGTTGTTTGTTTTGTATTTTACGTCTATATAAACCCTAAACTGGCAAAGGACGCTAGGGCTGATGTCCCTAGAAACCTGAGGCACTCGTTTTACCAAACTTTGGAATAGAGCCCTAATTTAAGCTACAGAGAATAACTGAGGTGGCTTTTATCACCACTACATTAAATTTGTGGGAATTTTATAAAGTTTACTGAAGATTTACTAATTTAAGGAGGATAGCTTTAGAAACTGGTGGACATTTTGGAGTAACGGGGAATAGTCCTCTATGGGACGTCTTGGGCAGATTTTCGAGAAGAAATTAGTTTCCTTCATCCATTCTACTAGCTTGGCAGTGCCATCGTACGAACCGAGAAAATAGAGGATTGGGTCATTGAAGGAACTAGGTATTTTAGTAAGACGTTTAGGCAAATTTCGGCATCGTAAGAAGTGTTGTGGTGACTTGAGACTGCCGGGCATGGATGTTAGATGGTAAGTCAGCTTTCCATAGACTTCTGTTACAGACAAGTCACATGACACAGGTAATCATAATGACGTAGACATTATGGCGTAGTTAACTTTAAGCATACCCGAGCATAGTATATTACTTCCCTGAGAGGTCTCTAGAATAGATAGTTTTTAGCAGACACCTTTAATTTATTTACATACTCGTATTGTACCAACTTCGAATAAAATATGGGCATGAGTGGATGACGGCATTCCGATGTAGACTAGGATTATTTAAATAGTTGTGACTCCGTTTGGCCTTGTTAATGCCCCAGCTACATTTCAACGTTACGTAAATGAAAAACTTCGTGAATATTTAGACTTATACACAACGGCTTATATGGATGACGTCCTAGTCTACAAAAGCAATGATGATGATGAAGATCATTGGAAAAGAATACGGAGCATCTTAACTAAGTTGAAAGATGCAGGATTGTTCTTGGATATTAAGAAATGTGATTTCCTACCAGAAAATATGTTATATATATATATTGGTAAAATAAAATAAGCTACTCTGAGCTCCAAGACTCTGACTATGATCTTTAAGATNAGAAAATATGTTATATATATATTGGTAAAATAAAATAAGCTACTCTGAGCTCCAAGACTCTGACTATGATCTTTAAGATCAGACAAAAGAATATAAGTGATATGATATCTTCGAACCTCCTGTTCTCGATGATCCTCTACCTCGAGACGTCCCCCTCCATTATATACACTCTTCACCTCATATCGTAATGTACTAATCATCTATCCCAACACCCTCATGCATTCCGGTTCTTGATGCTAATTGCAGCTCTATCTTCACAAGACTGCCCTATCGCCTTGTTTTCCCTGACCATATATTTAGATCACCAATCGGGCTCTTCCTAAGTCATCTATCTCTTCATTACAGGCTTTCCCGATTTAAGCTGTGAGGCTCATTCCAACTATTTTTATCATGAAATGCTTACCACATAAACTACTGTTCCCGCTTAACTCCGGAAGCTCTCGCTAAATATAGCTAACTATTCTCAGCGATATTTGCCAAGACTAATGCATGTCATAACCTCATCCAATCAACTTACCCTTTTACTGTAGAGTAAGCACTAATTCTCACTTCGAACAACCATCTTCAATATTATTAATCAACACTACCCTATGGCCACGGTAGAAATCGTAGGTAGAAATCGTAGGGGGAGCCGCTAGTAGGGGTCTCAACGCGATGATCTTAACCTAATAAAGAGTGATCTGCTATCAAATAAAGTTTATCCCCCGTATTTATGAAATTTCTTGGCACAAAATGTATAGTGGCTTCATGGTAGGCGTTAATTTTGCCAGCGATAATCGCTTAAATTCCTATGCCCACAAGCCCTGTATCCATGCACATTCAATTCATATTTGAAAAATAAATTCCAACATACGCAACCACTTTACGCGGCAATATCAAAGTCAACTTGCTACAACTATATACTAATTCAACCGTCGAAACCACAATCACAATTTTCTTCAATTCAGGACTTGAACTACTTGTTTATATTAGAATTCCTTCAAGGTTTGTCCGATGCGTCGTTTCTCATTTCGTTGTGTATTATTACTGAATGAGATATAGATCAAAATGAATCGTCTTAATGCAACACGCCCTATACAAAATCTTGTCCCATAAAGCGAAAAAAGTGTTAAACTTGAGTTCCAGACTATTGAAGAATTTGAAACTTGGTTAAAATCGGAATCTAGTACAATTGAATGGAGAAAACGTCACTCTACAATTGGAACTAGAAAACCTGAGGTGTGTAACGTCTAATGCGACACCTTACTATTCTTCTTTCACTTTCTTTAACTAAACTTTTGCAAGGCTCTAGAGGTCGGTCTGCCACAGTTGAATGGTCCCATTTTTATAAATGACCATTCCATGGTCATAAGAGAGCGTATCAAAAAACATGGAAAAATCCGAGTAAATATTAAAGACTCTATAAGAGTTGGATGTCTGGCACAAATAAGTGTAAGAAAAGAATTTGATGATACTAAGATTCTTGCCACATACAATACGGAATATACCGGTCACAAAGTCAATACTGCTGAGGACTGGAAAAAGCAACGACTTCCGCCAGTATTAAGGACCTGGTTACAGGAAATAGTTGCTGCAGGAGCTGACTGGCGTGCGATAAAAAATCTTGTTCTTCCTAGGGAGGGAGGCGAGAAAATAATGGAAAAGTTAGGACTTGAAGGGGCAGAGTCCTGAGTCAATTTACAAAATGAAACAGTTGAGCTCCCGCACATGCTTCGTCTAACATATAGAGACTACTATAATGCACATCGGAAGTATATTAACAGTACTGACCAGCTTCATCCAAAATGTTTCGAAAGTCTTCAAAAATACCAATCTCTCATTGAGAAAGAGGGTGGACTATCACAATTGAATCGTTATAAATTGGGTGAAGGATTAGAAGATGACTTCCTATTTTCGTTCTGTACCAGTTGGCAACTTCAACAGTTTCGCCAATATTCTTCTCTATTTTGCCTTGATTCTACGCACAATACTTGCTTCGCACTTGATGATCGTAGCCGAAAAGCATATTTGTGTACGATTGTTGTAAAAAATGACGTTGCAGGTTGCGGAATTCCTGTGGCTTTTATGATCACAAGTTCTGAAACAAGTGTGCCTCTTGAACAATGGTTAAAGTGGCTTAAAGAAGCCGTGCTTTTGGCTGAGTCGCCAATTTTCATGATTGACTGCTCGCGAACGGATGTTGCCGCTTTAAACTCTACCTTCACGAATCCTCAGATACGATTTTGCTATTGGCATTTCTTTCGCGCGTTGCAAAAGAATTTAACGAGCAAGTTAAAAGATCCTGCAGCAAGAAAATTTGCAATGCAAGATTTTCAGGCTCTTGGTAGCACACAAACAGTACTGGAGCTACGTGAAGGGTGGGTTAGGTACAGACAAAAATACGGAAGTCATCAGGATTGGATAAATTACCTCGGAAACCAGTGGATTGGTGATGCAGAAAGATGGTGGAAAGGCTGTCGTATGGTAAGCTGAAAATTAATCAGGATTATTGAAATTGTGTTTATTTCAAATCTAATTTATAATTACTAGGATATGGCCGAGATTCATACCAATAACCTGGTTGAATCTTGGCACAACATGTTGAAAACTGTGTACTTGAAAGGTACCAGGAAACAACGTCCAGACATGCTTGTGTACAAGTTGATCAATGAAGCGTTAAGGGACCTTAAACTAAAGGTTGTGCGCATTGCACTCGGTTTTGAGAAGAGGAGGATAAGTTCAGCTGAGAGTAACCAAAAAAGTCAGTGTGACTTTATATCTGACGAAGTAGCTCTAAGTCTAGTTACACGTTCCTATTCCTTACAGGAGGGTGAAAATGAAGTGGAGCTAATCTTAGTGAACTCCTTCACAAAAGAAAATGTTCATTATACCATCTCAAGGAATGATGAAGACCATATCATTCGTTGCGAATGCCCTTATGGGACTAAAAAAATAGTTCCATTTGCAAGCATATGTATTTGGCAACACGAATACTCGGATATCCTCTCTGTTATGAGATGAAAGGACATAACATGTCCCAACCCATTCAAGTAAATAACGAGATGTCTCAAGAAACGGGCGAGTCTGATCGAAATGATCAGCTTAAAGTGGAATTAAGCAGCTTATTACAGAAACTACCGTCTCTTATCGCACGTTTCGACCAGTTGCCCGATACCGATACTAGAATTTTGGAGGCAGCCATTGAGAATTTGCATTCAATCCAGTGGGCCTTGGGAAAAAATGAGAATTCTTGGTCAGAGACTCAAAGAAGGTAGATAGTGATTAAGACGATGGATTTTAATTTCATACATTTTTTTTATCTCTTCTTGTTGAGTAATTTTCTTAGAGTGTATTTAAAAATATAATATCTACAATTACTGTTCGTAAAAAGAGAGATTATCAGCGTTTGAGATCGGAAAGTCGAAAAACTGAAAGATTGAATAATGGGACTTAGTGAAAATGAAAAATAAAAACTGATGCCTTAGAACGAGCAGCTCGTTCTAAGGCATCAGGGCGAGGAAGAGGAGAGGGAGGGGTAGAGGGGAGAAAAGAGACAATCTAAATTTTTGCTCCATTGCTAATTTTAATGGAATGGCAAAATAAATCATAAAAATGATAAAAGATTACTAATGAAAATTGACTTACATTTTGAATTACGTGATATAGCTAGGTTCAGGGGTATATATAAGCGAATTTAAGCGATTATCGCTGGCAAAATTAACGTATACCCCATTGTTGACATGGCAATTTGCTTGTATATAAAAAATTTTGTAAACAACAACAGACTTCAAAACACTCTATCAAATGTCGCAAACAAGACATATTCCTTAATCCACCTAAATTTAACTCATTATTTCAATACCAAACCAGAAAATTCTAAATAGTGAGTCTAAGCTCATCATTCTCTACGTAACTGACATTTTAGAACATTCAAGATCTACTACTTACCAATCTTAAAATATCGATTCTAAAATAAATTTTATTTATATCACAGGTCAAAATTAAACGAGCAACTGGATTGAATTGAATTGGCATGAATTGTACATCATGGAGCGAGCCTTAAGATTCGCATTTCGTTAAAAGATTTTAACATAAGAATCTTTTTAACATTAAAATCCTTTCAACTATTCTGTTATAATTAAAAAATTTTCGCTGGTAGCCATCTAAGCAAAGAATTTTTCATGAAAAAATATTAACTGTAAACGAACTGGAAATTAGCTGTTATATGAAACAAGGTATCTCCGCCATGGTAAGCATGTCTTTTCGTGCTCATTGAAGGCGGTGCTTTGCGAATTAGCTAAGCAAATTTGGTCACACGCCACTTTTATTTGTGCCCTTTAACGGACGTTTTGATAAAAGATAAAGCTTTGATAAAATGTATTTGCGACATCAAAAGTAGGGTATTATCAGATTTGAGGTGGATGACTAAGCATAAATGGGGACTCTGTGAAGAGTAGCACCCTATGTGACAGAATTGTGCCCCTACTTGAATCATCCATTTATTTACCTCGGTAAACCCTTAATCACATGTATCGTTCAAATAGACTGGGACATTCACAGCTTACCAAGATGTGTTGCTGGCAGATTGGAGAGATTCAATATACTATGTAACCATTGAACGACTTTATAATGCCCTTTCAAACTAAGCTGACCCAAGCACTTGGAATCAAGAGTTCGTAGCTTCCGAATCATCTTTTCTGGAACACTTGGGACTAACCTCTTCCCTCTAGTTCCCATTGTCCAAGGTGGCATGCAATGGGTTGGCTATGCTGAACTAGCAGCTGCAGTCTCCAATGCCGGTGGACTCGGCATCTTGACAGCTTTAACTCAGCCCACACCAGAAAATCTTCGTAAAGAGATTAAAAGATGTAAAGCTATGACTCCTAATCCATTCGGGGTAAACATCACCCTTTTGCCTTCTCTAGTTCCACCTCCATACGCCGAATATGCTAAGGTCATAGTTGAAGAAGGAATCCGGATAGTGGAGACAGCTGGTAATAGTCCAGGTCCAATTATAAAGCAATTGAAAGAAGCGGATACAATTATACTTCACAAATGTACCACAATTCGTCATGCGTTAAGTGCTATTAAGCTTGGTGTGGACTTTCTCAGTATTGATGGCTTTGAATGCGCTGGCCATGTTGGTGAAAGTGATATCACAAATTTTATCTTACTATCGAGAGCGCGGCAGTCATTATCTGTTCCTTTTATTGCCTCTGGAGGCTTTGCTGATGGTCAAGGCTTAGCGGCCGCTCTCTCTCTTGGTGCTGAAGGGATTAACATGGGAACGCGGTTCATGTGTACTGTGGAGGCGCCAATACACGAAAACATAAAACGACAGATCGTGGAAGCAGATGAAAACAGTACGCAGTTAGTAATGAGAAGATGGAAAAATACCACTCGCTTGTTTAAAAATAAAGTTACTTTACAGGCTGTTCAGATAGAGAAAGAATCGCCTACGGGCAAATTCGAAGAAATCGCACCACTTGTATCGGGAAAACGTGGACGAGAGGTCTACACTACTGGGGATCCAGAATTTGGAGTATGGACCGCAGGGCAAGTCTGTAAGTAAATCTTATTCATTTCCATTTTTCAATATACTTTGTATTCCATGCCTAAATAATTGGCTAATATAATGCTAGTGGGCCTAATTCATGACATTCCAACATGTGATGAGCTCGTGAAGCGGATCGAAAAAGAGGCAGAGAAAACTTTAAGAGATGCTAACGCTCTAATCAGACCAAGTAGCAAGTTATAAACTTTGAATTGTTGTTTTCTTTCAGCCCTCAAAAACTCAATAGAAATCTTTTCAATGTTCCAGAACCATTCCCCTGAGTAATTTTCAAATTTCCAGTACTAAAGTGACTGTAAGATTGTTATATTGGATGCAAGAAGGCTTTTACGATTTCATGTTCTAATATTTTTAATGAAATTGAAAGAATACCTACAGAGTTTGTGTAAAATGATTTTAAACTTACTATTGTATTGTAATGACACAGATCTTAGTAAGCTCAGCTACAGTATTAATTTGAGAGGTTCTTTTATTCCGGAAAATATTCCTTTTTGTGTGTATGTGTGTGTTACTTGAGTTCTAGACTATCTAACACATGTAGGTCCTCTCTGCCTACAGGCTAGTCGTACCTATGCCTCGGGTAGGATACACCTTCCTATGCCTCCTCCACGGCCTCTGTCCATCATTAATTCCCCCACAAGCCTTCATTAGAGTACACACTTAGAGGAGCCATTAGATCATCATTATCATTCCTCTCCATTCAACCAAATGATGACTATTTGCGGGTATGTCGCTGCTGGGAAAAATCCTCCAAAAAACCACTGAGTGCGGGGCTCCCCTACTACCGAGATTAGAACTAAATCCGAAGACATAGCTACCCTTCTGAAGCGTTCAGAGAGGCCGTCCAGTAGGGCGGCACAGGCCTATGTATACCTAAAAGAGTCATTCTGTCCTTCCTAGCCTCCCCTTATCACAGATTAATTCGAGCCTCGAGACAAATCAATAACTACGACAAGATGCCAGAAAAGTCTTGGCCCAGGATGATAACCGTGAAATAGCCTAAACTAACAATACGATACCGTTAGGTTCTTGGGGATGTCGAGTAACTCATTTGATAGTTGGTCCTCCTGGCTAGTAATGTCGAGGTGAAGAAAGTTTTGTGTCGGAATTTTGGTAACTTTAAATCTGCCGGTGACAAGGCTTGATGAGGTAAACAACTGCCCTAAAGGAAAGTTCCTGTGACGGCTGAGGAGCCGATTGGCCCTGTAGCCTAATCTGGTTAGCTTAGGCATGATGATAAATATAGCAATGACGTAACTCTAAATATTGATATGACGCGATTAGTTATTATACTACAGAACGCCTTACACGTAAAATAAGGCTTAAGAGTATATTTGGATAACGCGTAAAATATCTCTATTTATGTTCAAGATGACGTTGGTATTGATATGGATGATGGTTACAACCATACTCTGGTATTGGATACCACATCATCTAGCTTGAGCTTGAGAAGGACTACTGATTATTTGATGTATAAATAAGATGCTGAAAGGCACTAGAATATGCTCCTCATAGAAAGAAATAAAATTACCATTACACATTAAATGCCCATTGCTTTACTTATGTAATCTGTGACAGTTCCCAATACTCCACCGGAAGGCTGGCTCGAAAACGCATACTGTTTCCCTTTTCAATTATTGTTCGGTTTGTTCGTTCTGCAACAGCATTTGCTTCGGGCCGATAGCCGACACTCGGCTCAAGATCAAAACCTTTTTCATTAGCCCATCATTTAATATCTTTATTTAAGAATTCCGTCCCGCTATCAAAACAGATAGCTCGAAGATTTTCATTATTTCCATATATAGTGCGTTCATTTTCTGCCTTATTGCACCATTTTCTTAAGATTTTAACTAGTTCTCTCTTCTTGTTTTTAAATATTATCCATGTAAATTTTGAACTTGGTCCATAATTGTAAGCATATAGTTGTTCCTATTCCATGACTTTGTGCGGAATGGGCCACAAATGTTCATATGGACCCTTTCTAAAGATTTCGAAACCTCTCTTATAGGATCTCTACTGACTATTCTTGTCATTTTAGCTTCCTCACATGGGCGACAAAATTTATAGTTTAAATTTTCATTCGAGTCAATTCCATTTACTGCCTTAGCCATACGTGTCGTAATATGACGGCCAGGGTGCCCCAATCGTTTAGGAAGCAAGTCTGCTTTTGAGATTAAGCTTAACCCCATGTTGCTTTACCTCAGGTATAATCCACACTCTATTTGATCTGGTGCCTCTAAATAAAAGTTTACCATCTTTTGCATAGATAAGAATATCTGAACCATTACTTGTCTATGATACACCTTTTCCTGCAAGAGTACCCAACGATATTAGGCTGATTGAGGCATCAGGAACATACAGAACATTCCGGAGTACGGTAGATCGAGTATATCGTGATGATACTTTATTTTTCCAATAAATACGTACATCACCTATTCTTATTCCGTATATTGTTGATCCATTCGCAACTTCAATCGGTACACGAGTGGGTGAGATTTTTCCAATAAATACCTCTTTACACGGAGTAAGGTGAAAGGAACACATTATATCTAAGCCCCATGATCTATGGGAGACGCTTGCTACAGCGTCAGAAAAATAGGTGGAACATTCAGATCGAGTATCACTATCAGAATATTGTACACTACTAGACCCACTGATGTCCTGGGCAGCCCATACGGCATTAGCCTGTAATTTCTTACCTCTCTTCATTTCTTGCCATTCTCGCCATTTAAGCCCTGACGTCCTATATTTCTTACCTTCTTCAGTGCCTAACCACTTTGGAAATTGTGGTTTGACATGATCACCCTCACATAACCAACATCTCTTGAACACTCTCTCATGATTTCCAGCAGCATTCGCACGCAGACTCTATGTCTACCAGATTTCTTTTAGGCTCAGAAATTCTAGTTTCAGTAGTACTCGCTGATTGGAATACTTCGAATAATTTCGGAGATTTATCCCTTTTCGTCAATATCTCCAGTGTTGTGTCATACTTCGAGGGAAGGTTTCGCATTAGTATAACAGCCTGCACAATGTCAGGTATCAAGGCTTCTTGTTCCAGATTAAAAATCTGGGCTGATAATTTAACAATTAGATCAAGTTTTCCCGCGATTGAGGTTTGCTTCATAAATTGGACGGCAAATAATTGGGAAAGCAATTGAGCTAATAGGGCCGTATCTTTCATGTTGTACCTTGCCTTCAAGGTCTCGAATGCCTGAGATGTAGTCAGGTAACCTTGAATTACAACTTTATTAGTTGCATCAACACTCTGCATTCTCATTTTTAAGGATTGGGCGAGTTGAAACTCTCATTCGTCAAGTTCAATATTAAATTTGCTTTTATCTCCTTCTGAGTTTTCCGAATAAGCAGAATTATACATTCTTCCGGACGTACAAAATTTTTCTGTCTTGTGGCAGCTAGCTCTATCTTTATGTTCCCTTGCCAAAATGGGAAATTCTCACGACCTGTAAGAATTGTACCACCATATTTGCCCATATTTTGTTGTAAAGAGCATTGAAATCTTACCTTAAATGTAAGGATTTTATGTATAGTTAAAAGATTTAAATAGTCTAATCAAATTTTTCTAAAAAGATAAAAAATTAAATATGCGGAAGCGCAAAGGTTCTTATAACCTGTTGTGTTCTACTATATTGATTCTATTATCTATTTACCGTCTCCAAAGCAGCTGGCATATATTGTGATGGGTCTGTGCTTGTGACGGCTTGTTAGCCAATAGGTATCCTGTAGCCTACGATGGTCATCGCAGGCATCCTGGCATAATTAATGAAATCATGGATAATCCCTGTTAATACTAATTGCATAATCCTTCTCTTGAACTAAGCGAGCTGGCCGTTGTTTGAAACAACTAGAATATTCTAGATATCAACGGCGACGTACTATTCTTACTCTAATGTACATTAAGATGGAGAGTCAACAGACGAGGTGAATATTCTAGAAACTATTGGGTAAATATATAAACAGTTCATAGATCAATTGTAGATAGGCAGAGAAATTATAAACTACCTTTTACTATCTGAATGCTCAAGCTTCATTATTAAAACCGTGACAGTGCTACACTAATAGGTCAATACCATGTGATAGACTGCTAGCTTACCATTCCCATCACAACAGGAGAACTCTTAAGGTAGCAGTAGGGAGATGTAGTAGCCAGGAACATGGAAAAGTCTGCGATTGATATTGACAATTATATTTCCGAGCGGCGAGTAGCGTGTCAGACATGAATTTGAAACTACACGAACTGAGGGAAATGACTAAGCTATAATAGTCACATGATCCCCGAATTTTCGTGTCTAGGTTAACGTTCAATACCCAATCACTACCTAGCATAAATTGGACTAAAGCACCGGAAAGACCCCTGCTTATCTAGTGTGAATTTAGTGTGAAAAAGTTGCGCAAGTCCTACAAATTGACAATTTTTTTCACAAAAAAACAGCCTACCCCCTCCAGTAAATCTCTAGCCAATAATCAAATTTGGTGAATAATTCAGATATAAGTTTCCGAAAGGAATGAGACTCGAGTGCATATAATGTCATAGGACCATGAAGTTGGTGGATGGGGTTTGCTGGGGGGAGGTCTTTTTCACAGCACCAGAGTTTGTCAGCTTAATCTAGTGTGAATAAATCTTTTCTACTGTGAATCATTCACAGTAGAAAGACGTTGAAAAAACAAAAATTACCATATGCAGTAGAGATCTACTGTGAATCTAGTGTTAATTTTTTGCGAGACCACACTAATTTCTGTGTCGGATGAATTCACCACAAATGTTTTGCCAAGAAATTTCATAAGAACGGGGGATAAACTCAATGTGATTACAGATCATTCTTTTTTGGGATATGATCATCTCGCTTATACCACTACTACTGGCTCCACCTACGATATCCACCGTGGCTATAGGGTATTATCATAAGAATATTAAGATGTCATCAGATACCATTTCCCGAGAATAATTTCTGATTCTACAAAAGCAGTTTAAAGACCTTCTTTCCAAACAAGTTTCAGAGGGGCATAAAGATCTAGTTACAATAGAAAATGATTTCCCGGCCAATAACTCTTATGATCTTTCTTAAACCCACCAAGATTCCAGAATATGATGGGAACCGGACAAACTATTCGGCCTGGCGTACAGCAGTACTAGATATATTTCGAATGAATTGGAATACCTTCGGCTATGATAATTCATGTGCCTTTGTTTTGATATATGAAGCCTTAAAATGTAGCGCTTTATAGAAGGCAGGTCCGTTCTACGAAATAGGAGGAATCAATGGGACAAGGAACCCAGCGGGTTTTTTCGAGTTTCTGGACCGTTGGAGCTTAGACCCAATTAGGGTGGCACGGGCAAATGACGAGCTACATAAAATGAGAATGGGCGAAGGCCAACGATGGCCTAATTTCCTTTCCAGCTGGTCTAACAGGCCAACGGAAGCAAGAGAAGACTTCTGGGACGATGCCAATAAAATATCGATGATTCGAAATTCATCAAATGACAAACTAGTTAAGACATTAGCGGCATATCATTTATTACCTGAAAATAAATTTAATGAGTGGATTCGGATCGTTAACCAAGTAGCCCAGCAGCTTGAAATGGTTGATTCACGTAATAAACGTTAATTCTTGAAGCTAATACAGAATAATAATGCCAATCGAAATTTTGGCCCCATTGAAAGAAATGGTGATAAATTAGAGAGTGTTGATCAAAGGCCTTCGGACGATGGAAGTTGGCAAGTAGAGTTTTGGTCTGAGGATACAGTAATGGATAGGATTAATATGGCTGGTATGACCGGAGGCGAATGACGTCGTACTAATTGGAGAAGCCAGGAGAAATTGATTCAGTTAAGAAAGGAAGGACGATGCTTTCGGTGTGAGAGAAACTGTTGTGCATCAAGAAGATGTCCTCTCCTACCCACTCGCAATTCCAATAAAAACAGACCTATGGTGAATATTCTCTCGTCAACACAGATTGATCCTTCTGTATTCGAAGTTGAAAGTGAAAATGGAATATTAGAGCCGTCGGATAACTAAATGCTCTTGAGTATAGTCGCACTCGAGAGCCAGAAGCGAGTTTTAGTCGAGAAAATACAATGAATACAAACCCTTTTCTTATTAATGCATTACTAGATAATAAATTAATGATTCAAGCTCTAGTTAATAATGGGTGTTTGTGTTCCGGTATTATTGATAATGCCCTAGCAATTCGACTCAACTTGCCGCGTATACCAATAACGCCTCGTAAACTTGAAACGGCAGAAAAATCCTCAATTGACAAACCAATCATAGACTCAATTACTTATGTATCCATTGATTTGGATGGCTTTGTAATCCCTAAGCTTCGGCTTTATATAGTTCCAAATAGCAGACATGAAATAATCCTAGGAGAGAAATGGCTAGAGGAGCAAGATATAGTAATCCATTCAAGAGAGCAACGTCTGGAATTGAAGAAATTCAGATTATCCAAATCACAATCACTATTAGCAGTTGACAGTTCTTAATAGACATAAACAACCCTCAGCCTTAGACTGTCAATCTCCATTGTGACATTACTAAGCGTCTACTTATACATGAGATATAGCGAGCCCGATTCACTGGATACATCCCCAGGCTCAAATTAGAAATCCTTTTCTAGCTTTTCAAATTCACTAGCCATGGTCGATATAACACCAATCGACGACGTAAACATGGATCAGGAACAGCACTCAAATCTCAACTTACTACCATCAGAACTTTGGAGCCGAGATTATTTAATCTACGGTCCTGGAGTCCTTTCCGAAGCTACCCATACTAATCCTTATCGTGTAGCTGAATTATTTGCAACAACTCCAAATTCTGCATATTCTCAAGCTACTACTTCTACCCCAATTCCATCAACAAATCTCATATCACGCCCAACTCCACCAAGAATAACACCCTACGATGGCTCATCGGCTAATCTTCGGCTATTCTGCTCTCAATTACTTAACCAGATTCAAGACGCAGAAACCTACTTTCCAACCGAAATCTCCAAGGTTCGATTCGCTTATCAGTGTTTGGGGCCTGGAGCTTTAATCAAGATAAGATCCTCCTTTCGTTGTCTTGAGGATACGGAAGTACCACAAGAAATCACTACCCTCGACCAGTTCTTAAGAGCTCTCAAACAAAGATGTCAAGATCCTGCCTTGGTAGACAAAGTTAGTCATGCCGCCGAAACCATCTATCAGGGCTCCATGAGCTTCCATGATTTTATTCGAAGATAACATAGCTGACTCAACTTATGCCGATCTTGAAAAATCCCAATAGAAGGCAATTCTTAAGCGTCGTCTATCACCTGGGCTTAGACGAGCTCTTCTTTGCGCTTATAAAATTCCCGAAGAATATCATACTTTTGTCTCCTATCTCCGAGATATAGATTCCGAAATACAATCAATTTGGTCTTCAAAACGACCTAGTCAGCCTCATCGTCAAGAAAACTTTACTAGAACACCCATACTAAATCGCATGGAAACACCAAAACTAGAACTCACAGTCTCTCAGGGGGTTATAGCGTTGGACCTAGATACAATCTCCCGTTATAAGGATGAAAATGGTCGCTTAACATAGGAAGCTAAAGATGCACGAAGAAAACTAGGAAGATGTATTCGGTGTAGTAAATCTGGTCATATTGTCGTGAATTGTCCCCTCGGATCCAAGTCTACCTCAATTTCGTCAGCTGACGTAAATATTCCTGAAAAAAATATTCAACAGTTAAAAGAGCAACTCCAATAGAAAGTCGCCCGTTGGAGTTAGTTACGGTAGGACACTTTAGTTTTGAAGAGTTATCATCATCTAGACATATGTATGTAAATGCAGAAAAAAAAATATATCTCTAATAGCTCTCGTTGAATCTGGCGCATCTGGTTTCGCTTTTCTCTCAGAAGATCTTTGCCAAAAATTAAAGCTAACCCCTGATTCTCTTGACTCACCCATAGCATTAGTAGGTTTCGAGGGAATCTCAAACAATAAAATCACAAAGCAAGTAAGATTTCATTTATCTCTCGGTAACCACAAGGAAGAAATGTCAGCTTTTGTTACTCCCCAGATGAAATACGACTTAGTCTTGGGTCTCCCATGGCTAGAAAAAAATTCACCATATATGAGCTGGAAGAAACTTACCCTTACCTTTGGAGAGACCTGTCTGGAATCATCGTGTTATAAATTCGAAACTACTATTCCCTATCACAACTCCCCATCCCTAGCATTAAGAGAATTTCCAAAGTCACCACCAAGCCATACCACAAAACCACTCATTTCAAATATTCCAAAATTTACTCAAGTTTCAGCCACGGTGTTCGCTTCTGAAAATCTTAAGTATTAAAATACAACATTTGCGATGAGTCTTCGGGACATCGATCTACTGCTTGATAGTACTATGCAGAGATCATCTTGCCTCCGATTAGAAGACTAATATAGTAGTACCAAAAGACGCTGACCCAAAGGAGTTTTTACCCCCTCAATACCATGAGTTTCTTGATATATTTGATAGAAAAAATGCAAACTTACTTCCACCGCACCGACCCTGGGACCACGCTATAGAACTGCACCCTGGAAAGAATCCTCCAGTTTCACAACCACATTCTATCAACCAGTTTGAGCTTAAAGCACTTCGCGAGTACCTTGACAAAGAACTTGCAAAGGGCTTTATTCGGATCTCTCGATCTCCCGCTGCTGCCCCTGTATTGTTCGTCAAAAAACCCAACGGAGACCTCGGATTTTGTATTGACTATAGATATTAAATAATATTACCGTAAGAAATCGACACTCACTCTCGCTTATAACAGAAACCCTCAGTCAGCTTTCTCGAGCAAAATACTATACAAAGCTTGACGTAATTTCAGCGTTTAATAAACTCCGGATTAAGGAGGGCGATGAATGGAAAGCTGCGTTCATATACCGATATGGACTCTTCGAACCCTTGGTTCTCCCTTATGGTCTTTGTAATGGCCCCGCATCATTCCAGGCGTACATTAACCATGCCCTTCGTGGATTTCTTGACCACTTCTGTGCAGCTTACATGGATGATATTCTCATATTTTCAGAAAACCTAGCAGATCATAGAGAACATGTTTAAAAAGTCCTACAGCGCTTCCGAGAACACGAATTACAAGTTGATATTGGAAAGTGTAACTTTGAAAGCACGGAAGTGAAGTTCCTAGGCCTTATTATATCCACACAAGGAATTTCCATGGATCCGAAGAAAGTCGCGTATGTCCAAGTGTTGCGGGACTAACCCGTGGATAGATACCGGCTGTGCCAGTACACTAATACTCGAGTAAGTTGTTAATACAAGGATCGATTGTTAGAGATTGTACCTTTCTCCCTTCGGAAAGACAGCTGCAGATCATAATTAGAATTATGTATTTAAAAGTCAGAAGAAGTAAGAAATAATTTCTCTCTTTAGTTTTAGTTAATTGATTGATTCTATCTGGACTTGCTCTGTTGTCAATCAATATCAACTGATCCGGCAACACCAAGAGTGGTCAGCACCTCGCTCCGTTCGTAATATTCAAGGATTTCTTGGTTTTGCAAACTTCTATCGTCGCTTTATACCTGAGTTCTCACGTCTAGCTACTCCTCTGACTAGATTAACAAAAAAAGAAGTACCATTTTCATGGGATAACAGTTGCGAATCAGCATTTTTTCAAATTAAACAAGCATTCAAAGAAGGAACTATGCTCGCTCATTTTGAGCCTCAGCACCAGACTGTTCTAGAAACAGGCGTATCTAACTGTGTAACAGCCGCTATTCTTTCTCAGTACGATGACTCAGGAATACTTTGACCTGTAGCTTTTAAGTCCAAGAAAATGTTGCCCGCCGAATACAATTATGAAATCTATGATAAGGAGTTATTAGCAATTGTTCATGCATTTGAAGCCTGGACCGCAGAGCTGGGCTCCGTAGAAGCACCTACTCTTGTACTTACTGACCATAAGAACCTTGAACATTTCACTGCCAGGAATGAGCCAAATGATTCGAAAGTTTTGCAGAAATTGTGATGTTTGTGGTCGATCTAACGTTTGGCGATCAAGAAAACAGGGTTTACTACTACCCTTGCCAGTTCCAGATAGATTCCATTCAGAACTATCAATAAATTTTATGACCGATTTGCCAGCAAAAGCAAAAAATGATCACCAATTTTTGATGGTAATAACAGATAGATTGTTAAAAAGTGTCACTCTAGAAGCTATGGCATCAATGACTGCAGAGGAATGTGCAAAAAGATTTATGTCTTGCCATTACCGCTTTCATGGATTCCCTCGTGCTATCACATCTGATAGAGGGCCTAATTGGGTTGGCGACTTTTGGAAAAATTTTTGCAATATAGCTAAAATAGAACAACGTCTATCTACAGCTTTTCATCCGGAAACTGATGGATCAACCGAAAGAATGAATCAAGAGGTTTTAGCATATCTTCGAAAATTTATTTCTTTTGCACAGTATGACTGGGTAGATCTTCTGCTTTCAGCTCAATTGGCTATTAACAACCGAGATAGTTCAGTGTCAGGTGTTAGTCCTTTTTTTCTAGAACACGGTTTTCATATAAATCCAATCTGACAAAAACAGATTTCATTAGGAAAGACGTCTTCACAACCCGCAAAAAGGGCAAAAATTTTTATGGAAAGGATTAAAGAGGCCCAAGAATATGCAGCAGCTGCAATGGCAGCAGCACAACAAGAAATGGAAAATAACGCCAACCGTATCCGCAATCCAGCGCCTTTATTTCGAATAGGAGATAAAGTGTGGTTAAGCCTTAGAAATATAAAAACACCACAACCAAAAAAGAAACTCGCTTGGATTAACGCAAAATACAAAATTACAAAAATTATTTCTCCCCATGTTGTTGAGCTTGATGTGCCGTCTAGAATACATCCAAGATTCCATGTTCAACTGCTGAAGCACGCTTATGAAGATCCGCTACCGTCTCAATTAACGGATGATTCTCAACCACCACCGGTCTTTCCTCATCCTGAGACTGTTGATGAAAATAGTGAACCTGAACAGTTTGTTGACAGAATTCTTCGAGCTGAGGTATTCCGACGTGGTCGAAAACGTGTCAGAAAAGTTTTGGTGAAGTGGCAAAATTTCATCGAACCAACGTGGGAGGATCGTTCAAATTTAGAAGATACTATTGCCCTTGATAAATTCGAAGAATTTTATGGAAAAGGTGATAACGTTGGTGAGATAGAGGGTGCTCGTCAAGGACAGCAAAAAAGAATAAAAACAAAAATAAACAAAAAAATAAAACAAAATAATTAGAATTTTTGGTGAAATTCTTCAGTGACCGTTTGCCTTACCGGGGGGTAATGTTATGGGCTATGCCCTTTTCTGAATAGCTGGGCTTCTCCTATTGCCCATCTGGCTAGGATTAAGTGCGAAGCGACATGGGACAGGAACAAAAAGGGGTAAATGAGGTTGAGGCGCTCTCGGGAGTTTTAAGTATTTAAATGTGTGAACAACTCATGTATTTAATTCTTCATAGAAAAAAATAGACAGTTTTGTGACATCGCTTTTGTGAAATAACATTTGCCATTGTCCTTTCACAGCCAAAGAAACAGCAGAAAACTTTCTTAATTATGTGGTTCGTTTGGCGGGTCTCCCGGACTCACTAGTATCAGATCAAGGTCGAGCATTCATCGACAAAACATGGAAAGAAATATGTGCACAACTACAGGACACTCACAAACTCTCTACTTCTTATCATCCAGAGACGGATGCACAGACAGAGAGAGCCAATAAAACTCTTGAGATTTATTTGCGTCATTATGTTAATTATCATTAGGACGATTGGGTTAAACACCTACCACTAGCGGAGTTTTGCTGTAATAATAATGTGAATGCGTCAACTGGTGTTTCTCCTTTCTTCAACCTGCTTTGGACATCATCCCCGAATGAACTTTATTCCGGAGTCGAAACAAATTGAGCCCCGTGACATTTCAGAATTTATAAATAAAATGAAAAATATAGTTAGAAACTGCACCGAACAGATAACGCTTTCTCAAGCTTAGCATCAAATTTATGCGAACGAAAGACGGCTCTCGGCTCCTACATATTGTAGTGATGTGGAGCTCACGCACGGATATTATATTACTGATACCAGAATATCGCTGTATGGAACATGGTACAAGGGCATAATCATTATTACAATGTGCAAGTAGATCAGATTGTTATATCGGGGTAGTGTAAGTATCTCATAGCCATGGCTAGAGATAGATGGAAGTATATAGAATCAGTAGAAGAGACCGTATAGATTATTCTGGTAATGAACAAGGGATTTGAGGTGTTTATATAAAGGCTAGTTAATGTTCTTTAGAAAAATATAGAAAATCATAACACCATAATCATATCATTATACATTAGAAACAAATACATATCTATTTCAACCTTATCATTGTCTTTGCTCCCTCATAATCTTCCGTAGTCAAAGATATCTAAACCAGCTAAACATTCTGATCATACCTGAGTTACAACAGATATCAAGTAGGAGATCACGTTTTTCTATCACTAAAAAACCTAAGCCTATTTAGCTAGACCTTCGAAAAAGTTGGATTATGTTCGCACTGGACCATGGCGTATAACCGCAATGAAAACTCCTCTAGCAGCCAAGCTCGAATTACCTTTCCAGTTTAAAATAAATAATAATTTTCATGTGAGCCTGCTTCGCCCTGCCTACATTGGTTACTCATCTCAACACCAAGAAACACTACCGCCAATTGAAATTGCCCCTTCAGGACATGAAGTTCACGAAGTTGAAGCCGTTCTGGACTCTCGAGTACGTAGGAACAAAGTACAATATCTAGTGCGATGGACAGGAACTAACGATACAACCTGGGAACCCTACGAACACTCAGATAATTGTCAAGAATCTCTTAAAATTTTCATGCAGTTTATCCGAACGCACCACGCTCAACGGAACTCGCATTTTGAAAAAAGGAGGGGGTAATGTCAGGATTCTGATCGTCAAACCTGAGCCTAATGTATCATTTGGATAACTATGTTATCATTTGAGCTCATTCATTGTTTTCCTCTTCTAATTATAGAACCCATGTATAGTAATCCTTGTATTTTTTTCTATTCTGGATCTCGGTTATTATGTCAACTTTGGCGAGGCTAACGTTAGCAATTCATAAGGCTAGGAAAGTAAACAAAGGACGTCGACGAGAAGAGATATTAAGCGTCATCATCTACGTAGATACCGCCACCAAAGCCCTATTCTATTGTTGGAATAATGATCTCGTTTGTACTGGATTTGAGACTCTTAGGAGATTCTTCTGTATATAAGTAAGGTGTAGTTCAGAGTGGCTGGACCCCTCACGCTAAGTCTTCTGTCTTTCTAGACACCATTAGTTCTGCCAAAATCATTAGTTATCAATATCATTATTTATCAAATCTTGTCCTTAGAATCCCTCAGATATCATTAGCTGCCATAAGTCTTCATCAATAGTCCTTAGTCACCACTCACCAATCACCATTAGCAGTTGACAGTTCCTAATAGACATAAACAACCCTCAGCCTTAGACTGTCAATCTCCATTGTGATAGCCCTAGATATATCGGCAGGGGGACAGGAAGGCCATGATTTTGGAACAAAACCTTTATCTCGCCCCCTGTGGTACAATGTTAGTGGAGGAAACGAATATGGCGGTGAGTTATCTAATAGCTTAGAGCCTCGAGAGCTGCGGGGGTCGAAGGGAAATTGGGGACAGCTTTGTTGGTAATCGCATTTCTAAGCGGAGAGAGGGATTCTTGCGAAGTCCTCAAAAAGGAGCTAGGGTTCCGGGCCGAGCTATTATAACTTCTAGTTGACTATGTCAGATGGGGCATATTTATATGGGAGTCATCCCTAACTCGGCAGCCATCCTTGTTTCAATTGCTGAGATCCTTCCTTCGATCGTATCGAAACGACCATCCAGATACTGGTACAGCCGTCTGTTTTGTTCGGCCATAACATTAGCCAAACTAGCCACTTTGGCCTCCAAGGCTACATTGGATGGCACATCCTTCGATTCGGTCGCAAAGCCTACAGAGGTGTTTTGTAGACGTGGAAAGTTAGGTTGGAGAAGGGGTGGGGATGGTATTCTTGGAGGCGAAAGAGAAGTACTAGCTGGCATCAAAGATGTTGATTGACGCCCAGAAATAATCATTTAAATAAGCTTGTGAGATTGGATGATATGAGTAGCCGTGTTCAGTCAAGTTAGAGTTAAGTGGATAATTGTTTCGTCGTGGACGGAAAAGATTATCAACTTTGGTCATACATCAACTTCTCCAGTAGAAGCATCACATGCAAAGATGAAGAAATGGCTAGAAACTAACCGCGTAGATATCTATTCATTCATTACGAAGCTAAAATCTTTATGGAGCCAAGTTACTAATACATAAAGCCAAGTGCGTTCGTCTGAAACGATAACCCTACAATTTCGATATCAAGACCTCTTCAACGCTCCTTGTCTACGTCGTATCTAAACATGTGCCCTCAGATGCGTTTTCGACGAGAGGAAATAGGCCAATCAAGAGTTAAAAGTCCTTGAAAAACAACAGAAGAAACAATCAACAGAATCGTCTATACTGAGTTCTATTGAGCCCTTTCCCGAAAGGAATAATATTCGCAGTATATGTACAGGAGTATATATCTACACAATGAGCACTTCTTGTCAACATCGACTTCGTGACCTTAAAGAATAAGGAATTCCATAAGCATTGGTGGTTAGACTATCCGGAATTTTGGATATCTGTCCTGTGGCAGATGAAGTCACTTTAGGGGATTGATAGGGAATTGATAGCTCTTAATTTCCTCTTGTATAAAAGACTTATCTTATTCTACTCGTTGTGAGTCTACCTATATACATTTCTGATTAACCTTCTTCATGGATCAGAAATATTAGCTGATGCTATAAATACAAATAAATAATTTAAAATAAACATAACATGCAATCCAAAAGTAACACGATAGAAAAATACAAACTGATAAGTTTAAAATACATCGACAGTAATAGTAACAGTGGCCTGTTCTCTACAATACGATCGATATATTTATCACTGGTTGCCCCTATCAGATCAGCACAGGTCTTCAAATATAAGCGAGGCGGGAAGAGGCGCTAGTGTCACTAAAATAGCAGCCAATAATACTGCCTATATTTGACATAGACCGCTCTATAGATATTCATCTAACTTCATTACCTATACTCAAACTTACAACACAAATCCGCTATTGCTTTAAGCAAAATAGCACATGAAGTCGTTAGACTTTTAGTGGTAAATATGGGTCTCCTCGTGAGGAACTTGCTTCATCTACGACGAACTCAACTCCGACCTCTTCCTTAAAAATGAATGCGACCCCAACCCCTTCGATATAGTCGAATTGGACCCTAGGACCGTGAGAATTTATCTTTTGTCTGTGTTATGAATTCGTTATGCACGGCAAAAATATGGGTCACGTGAACTTACAGGAGTTCAGGAACAAGATGTATACTGCAATAGAAGATTGGGATTGTTACGAGTTAACCGTAATGTTTAGCTTAAGCGAATATGCCTGGGCGCGTTAGTATGCCAGGGGTTACCACGAACCATCGACTATTCTAATCAAACTCAAATCAACCCTATTCCAGGGTAGACACTCACTAAAACTCTGTCAATGTATTGACAATATATTGATAAGGATAGACATGACTATCTACAGGTATGAATTGAGATTATGGACTAAAGGCGATGTTCGACAAGGAGTATGCGTGATGAATGAAGATATCTTTAAGTAGCAGTCATGTTACATAGTTATTTCCTTTTTATACTAGATTAATAATTCAAATTTATTACACCAACTTAGTTCCGTCACAGGGATGAACAAAGAGCTCGCGGCCACTTCAAGTTTGTCGACGAATTTATGAAGGAAAATAAAGACAACACAATTATGGTCGATGAAATTCAGCAGCTCAAAGACCAATGTTCGATGCCAAAGACTTTGGCGTCCTACAAAATCCATTACGATGTACTGTTTCTAGCTCTCTTTTCCTAATCCAAGTCTTTCGATAGTTAGATGGTTACAATCTTTTTTTAATTTTATGCGACTGTTTGAATAAAAATGATGTCATAAAATTTTCCAGTAGTACCGACAGTCCCATCCTGTATTCGTACAGAACATGCACTAATGGAGGTTAACAAGGAAACACTTTCAGACGAAATTGAACGTGCTTCCACAATGCGAACTATGGCGTTAAGACAATTTGGGAAAAACAATCTAGACGCACCTCATCGAACGTGGATGGCATTCTTTAGTATGGCTCCTCCCTCAGACTTTAGGGTCTTCGATGAATCAGGCAAAGTGAGACCTTTTAAAAAACCTCAAGCAATTGAGTTTTGCAAACGGTGTAATGGTCATCATTCACCTAAAAACTGCTCAAGAGCACCATCTTGTGGCAACTGCGGCTCAACAATGCACACGGAAGATACTTGTATGGCTTTAACCAAGTGTAGTAATTTTGGAGGACCACATCGGTCTGATAGTTACAAATGGCTTGCACGCCCTATGCGTTCTGGACCACCTACAACAGAACAACTAAAAGTTTCTCGCAAGGCTGGCGACCGAGAATATTAAGCCATCGTCCGAGCAAAACCAGCTGAAGATAGAGCAGCTGAAATACAGGAAAGTGTAGATACTCCTCACGTTGACCAAACTCATTCAACTGAAGATGAGAGAATTCTGGCATCACCTCACCTGTCATTGTTTCGACAGATGATGCTATGCGATTATGAAGGGCTTTCCACAGCGCCGTCAGCCTCCCCTTCATCTACTTAATTTTATGTCAATCAATGTAGGAAGAGGGGACACAACACATGATATCACTTTAGCGAGAGGCTGTGTGTGAGCTTCAACTTGATATTCTTCTTATTCAAGGACCTTGGTTGTCAGGTCGCACAAAGTCTCATCCTTTTTACGATCGTCATATGCCTCTCGTTAGCGACGAAGTCCGACCTCGTGCGATTACTTACACACGGAAGGATCTTGCACAAATCAGTGCCAATCAGCTCTTCCTCCCCCAACCAACCGGTGATTATTGCTTAATAGCTGTCAGTGGGGAATCGTTTCTTAATGTTCATGAAGCACCACTTGACTCTTCTGCAGTATTGTCCTTGCTCAATTGGACTCCACCCCCTTGGTCAGTCATAATTGGGGATTTTAACTCAGTGCACTGGGCCTAGCAACCTGGGGCTACTAATACATATGGACATGGTAATGAGATTAAAAATTGGACTCAGAGATATAATTTATCTTGTTTAATTACCGGCGAACCTACCCACATAGCTGGAAATACTCTAGACCTGGCCTGGACAAATATTGACGGGACTAACGCTTGGGTAGCACATGATGAGTGCATGACCAGTGATCACCTCCCAACTTGTAGCTCAGTTCCTTGCCGTAATTGGGCACCAACTAAGATTAATTGATTAATCTTGGTTTATTGTCGAATTCGAGTCGCTAAAGATAAACTGCCCAAATTTGCTCGGGTTGTGTCTCAATGGCTCCCCCCTCTTGCTTCTCTGGACTCCATTGAGGAGATAGAAAATTCTACGCAGGATCTCTGTAGAGTATTAAAAGAGGCTATACAGGCAGTTGGCACACGTCCTAATCGAGGTCGAGGCAAATCTGCGGCATGGTAAATTCCGGAATGTAAATTTGCGCGGCTTAATTATCAAATGGTATAGGGCGCACCATTGCGGAATCTGTGACAGTTGTACAGCGAGAGGTCGATAACTTAATGAAATGGGCAAATATTAATGCTGTATCATTTGACCCAAAGAAAATCGAAGTCATCCAATTTAATGGATGGTATAGGGAAGACCCAGTTAATGTCAGAATAGGTGACACTTTAGTACAGCCTGCTGGACATATTCGTTGGCTAGGTATTTATCTTGACCATAGATTGTCATTCAGAAAACACATGCGTATGGTGTGCAAAAGCACTTAGTACAGCTAACTTTATATGGAGATTGAGTCCAGTAAATCGTGGAGCTGCTCCAAGGCCTCTAGTTCAGGCAGTCGACGGTTGTGTTGTCTCTGTGGCAACATATGGCGCAGAAGTGTGGTGGCCTAGTTTGACCCGTCCGACAACACGTGAAATTGTGACCCCTTCAACTATATACCTCTGTGGTCTAATTGATAAGGCTATTCATCCTACAATAAGAGCTGCACTACCGGTGTGAAAAACAACACCAAAAGTGGTACTTCACAGAGAGAGTAGGATTCCTCCAGCTCGAATCATGCTAGAGAGCAAACGTTTGGGACTTGCAGCTAGGATTAACTCATTAGACGATCGTCATCCTTTACGACATCGAGCAAGCATTTGTCCAAATGTAGGCACGCTTAAATACAAAAAGAGGTATAAATTATCTAAGCGGCAGGAAACCCAAATGGCCCGATTACAGCAAGATTATTCTCAGCTTCCCCCAGCAGAGGCTGCTGAACCTCTTTCTGAACCAGCTTATATTATTGATTTGGGATCAAAATCCGAAGGAGTAGAAGTACATTCACAGTGGGTTAAAACAATTTCCCCGGTCGATACATGCGCATTCTCAGACGGATCTTCGGAAGGGAATGATCAATCCTCCTGGAGCTTTTTTCTCCAACGTAACGGTAGTACTTTTCATAAGAATCAAGGTATTTTGCAAGGTGAAGTATACGATGCAAAATTAATGGGCGCTACCATGGCCGTTCTCGCTGCGACTGGAGGTAGACAAAATGGCGAGAAAATCTATATTTTACTTGATAACCAAGCAGTTGTTAAGGCCTTACAAACGGGGAGGATATCTTCTTGCCTCAAACTTACACGGGCATTTCAAAATGTCATTAAAAAAGCTAATGCAGAGGTCAGATGGATATCAGGGCACTCAAAGATCAGTGGAAATGAGGAAGTGGATGCTGCAGCACGCTCAGCACTACAATTACTTCCCCATCGTTAAATAAGCCCTAGTTGTATAACCCATGCATACCTACGTCGTCTGATGTTCCAATACCGCCAGAATTTGGTGAATGGGTGGTGGTCTAAGGTTTGCCCAAAAAGGTATCGCGACCTAGACCTACAGATGCACCGTCGAAAACCACCGGAATTAGCTCTCCCTCGACTTCTCCTACATAAACTATTAGCAGGTGGAACAGGTCGTGGAGACTTTGCGGCGAACCATCGTCGTTTTAATCGTAGGGATGCAGACTTAGAATGCTTAATGTGGCACGCGCCCAAACTAACGGTTGTGACATTCTTAGTTGAAGCAACTAGGACTCAATCTCTTCTCTAAACCCAATTTTGAACTCAAAGATTTCATTATAGACACTGGTAAAATGCAATTGAGTGATTATTTTTTTTGATTATCTTCGAAGTAAGAGAGATATCGAATTTGAGTTTATATTTCAAGCGTATTGATGAGATTTAAATCCTTGTTAAAAAAAAAAATAGGATATTATGAGAGTAGTTTTGACTCCCAGCAATATTAGAGCCGTTTCTTTCAGTAATTATTAATAGGAATAAAAATTCTCAAATCCTCATGTAATATTGATTGAAATAAATTTTTGTATCGTTCTTGAACTGACAAAAGATTTAAGTCCTTGTCTTTTATACCTATTTTGAGATTCTTCTTTTATTTATCGAGACGATTTTTAACCATGAAAAGCTTTATCTTTCTGAGGTTTATGATTATAGAGTCAATGATCAGTTCAATTTAATCTCATGCACCTTTGTGGGATTGATTGAAATACTAACCATATTGATTTCTTTTGTTTACAGACTTGTTTACCTGTATTGGAAAAATTCAGTGGAAAATACCAGGGTGAAATCGTGGCTAGACCTAAGTTGGTCATGGAGACTGGCCTATTGCTCGATCTTTCCATATTTGGTTATGCTAGCAGGGGCATGAGTATATTTAGAGTGACACGCCATTAATTATGAAAAGTCGAAAGGGTGGCTGCTGGGACAGAGTTATGACGGGAATTAATTAGTTTAGGCAATTGATCGGTGGACGCTAAATGTGTATTTTTCAGCACGATAAGCGTATACGTCAGTTAGTACATATAAAGAGATTATTTAGCTTATGTCTATTTTATTATATTTCGATTATTTTGGGGGTAAATTTCCTAGTAATTAAGATTTTGAATTTTCATAGAACGTGCGTAGCAGATTATTTATAGATTTTGCAGAAATGAAAACCTAGATGAATTTTCTTCATTGATATCTAGAAGAAATAAGAAAAATTGACGGCAATGGGATTTAGTTCGTTTTAGATTCAATCTTATTGAGGCTGATAATTCACAGCATGTGTTCTCAAGAGCGGTCATAGCTCTTTACCCAGACCTAGATGCTGTCTTTTTCGAATGGATTTTTATAATGTGAGCTAGAGGTTCTACAGTAGTTTATGATATTATCATACAGAAGGCTAGCTAGCTTTCGACAAAAATAGAACAATACTGCGATCAATATTCTCCAGCATTCTTGAATAAGCGATAGGGCATCAAACAATTTATTTAACAAGAGGAATCATGTTCCACTCGGCTTAAAAAACCTGAAGAGTATATTCAAAAAATTCGGTAGATCGCAGATAGCTGCGGCCATCAAGATCTTTACAATACGGACAAGACGGCGATGTTTTGGAACTTAACTCCAAATAAGAGTCTCGATATGGAACGACGAGCAGGCGTGAAGCGTGAAGCGTGATAAAACACGAATTACTGCAATATTCGGTTCAATGCGGATGGGTCAGATTAGCTTGAGATCTGGTTGATTGGGACTGTCGTCTACCAGAGAAGCTCGATGCTTTAATGATGCAGATTCAATTAAAGCTTTGTATCAGGTAGTTTAACAAAACTGCTTGGAACACAATAGATATTCGCCTGGCTTGTTTGCTCAATATACTCCTGAATGTCTTATTTATTTCTGTAGGTTTTCTAATTGTATATAAAAATATATTAAGTCAAAATACTATCTATGGTAGCGAAATTAATTGACAATCTAGTGGCACTCACATTAATTAAAATTTCCTCCATAGCGACCGACGACTTAAGGTCTTAATTTAAGTGTCATAAAT
This sequence comes from Oidium heveae, assembly GCA_003957845.1. Taxonomy (NCBI): domain Eukaryota; kingdom Fungi; phylum Ascomycota; class Leotiomycetes; order Helotiales; family Erysiphaceae; genus Oidium; species Oidium heveae. The sequence goes on along the minus strand of QVIK01000117.1, from coordinate 24,510 downwards.
CTGTGTCTGCCCCATTCATATTTTTCTCGGATCATAGTACGAAATCATTGAGCAGTCTTTCTGGTATGCATTCCGATAGCTTCTTATGCATTGTAGAATGCATAACGTCTGATGCTTACCCTTACATATATATACTTAGCACACTACTCCTTGGATCTGTCAGGTTACCGACTATTTCGGCTGATTTACTTTTGTCACATAATATCACGTGATTTGCACTTGAACATGCCCCTTAATCCCCCCCCCCTGGAATATCCTTCCTCATGTAATGGCAGATTTCTGTTTGAATTATTACATCCTACAAGGAAGGATTAATTGTATCGGTTTGCGGGCTGTGGTAATTTGCGTTTGGTGATCAGATATACTATTAGATTTTAAGTTATTTATTGCTTGTCAGTCATGGCTCGAAAATTGCTGTCATGTAAGTTTTTGGGTCCATTATTTTTTTTTGGCACATCTACCATTGAAATTTGAATTTGGTAAAAAGACTGACCGCTAAGATGGATTTCTGTAGCGTCGACGATGATTTACTATGCTTAGCGAGTATATAATAAAACATGATAATAGATATCCCAGAGCATACCCTTCCACAACGACGTGAACGACCGGGGATTGATTAAGGACTTTTGAAACCTAAATGATATCCGAGTATGAAACCTCTGAATTAACAACTGAATTCTCGGTTCATCTTCGGAGTTGACAGAGGCCGGAAACTCCGACCCGATTGAAAATTCGCACATTCAATGTATATCGGGTTTTTTAAAATTGAGTTAGGATGGAAAACAGGAGAATTCAACGACCTGAGATCGTCTGGACATCACAAATCATCCCTTGGGAGTCTTCTGGTTCTCATGTCGGCAGTGAGGGTTTTCCTCTGCTTTAAGTTAAATGTCAACGCGAGATACTGTGCCGGAAAATATAAAATATTGGATAAGGGGAGATGGGGAGATGGGAACTGTTACAGAAAAGTGCTTTCTTGCCCGTGCATTTAATACACTAATTGGCAGAAGCTGAACTTGGACCAATCAGAAAATGAGAGCACGAGCCATTGTTATTCTGTGACCTCTCGGATAATGACTAGGTCCAAAAAGCTGTCCTTCTCTCTTACCTCCACACATTTTTCCTCTCGGACTCCGCAAGTAGCACTTTGCACAATAATCCGAGCTATGACTGCGTGTTATATTTATTGGTCGCTGTTTAGGTTCCTAGCGACATGGAGAAGAAAGACTAATTATTCCTACCCTGCTGCTCCAGTATTCCCACATGGAGGCGGTTATATTTGGCGAAGGAGAAACACATAATTATCTTCCCAGATTCAGCTTTAACGGTCGGAGGGAGCCTTCTGGTCACATCAGGGGAGGAGGCCTTTTATTTCCACTAACCGCACATCAAGTGTACAGGAGACTGCGGGCCACCGGGCCAGATCTGCCGGACTGGGTATCTTCCTTTATCCCGAGTACGGCCAGTCAGCTAGTGATGTCAAGCGGGTCAAACATGCAAGATGTGGAAGAGCAGAACATGGATGCGTTAGTACAATCAAGTCAATTTCCATAACTGCGTGTATCCTGGACAGTAAAGCCTAATCTGAAATCTAAGATTCCTTAAACTGTCATACGTTATGTTGTCGATGCCTTGTGGCGTTAATCATATCTTTCCATTTACAGGCTTAATAGCGCGAATTTAAGATCAATCTTTCCGTCCAAATTTACCATTGACATTCTCGCTTGGATAATAGTGCTTTGGGGCCGTCATTTACGGAGCCACATTAGGTATATTATCGGTCATAGTAAATATAAAATCTATTCCACCCTTTTAATCACTCACAGGATAACATAATGATAGAATCTGAGACATCCTTCTATTTTTACAGCCCTAGAACTCTTTCTAGAACTATTTGATCCAGCCTCATTAGAATTTCCTCAATCACAAGAATAGAGTGAACTTGAGAGGATCATTATATTATTGTAAGGTATTTCTCATTCATGTAATGATAGGAATCAGTAGAAATCAGTAAGGTCGAGAGCTAGAGGCTTGACAAAATAGTACAGTCAGCCAGTGCCTTTCCCATTGTAATGGGGGACTTTAAGTGAATCTAGGGTAAATAGGCATTTGAGTTTCCCAGTCTAGACAGTAGACTGTCAACTCGTCCCTTTTCTCTCGGAGCTTAAGTCTCCATTGATTAGTTTGGAAATGGATTTCAGTTAGTTCCGACATATGTAAATATTGCATTTCAATAATAGTCTCTGGCAAGATAGACAGCTAATCTTAAATTAATCGACAAGTTTATGGATTTGGATCAATTGGAATTTTTTAATGAACGGTTGCATGCCAACGAACGAACTGATAGGGATACAGACTGTAAACGGTGATTCGTTACTTATTCTATCTGAAACAATGGCATCAATTAGATCATTGAGAGTTGGTAGAGAAAGGTAAATTACGATTCAAATGATATTCAGACTTGCGAAGGTCGAATGAACTGGTCATAGAATGAATTTCGTTTTCTCTTTCAGTAAACTTTCAATTCTTATGTCAACAAGCCGATCCAAGGCCAGAGAATGTAACTTAGATCCCTAAAATCCTTTCCCATTCAATCAATCACTTAACGTGGCCTTCATGCCTATGATACAAGCCCCTAGAGGATGCATGAAGGTCAATTAATATCGCATGGAAAGCAACATTTTTTTGTGCAAGAAACAACAAATCGACTTGGCGTAACTGTAATCCATCATTTTCCGTCTAGAGAGATATGCTTTGGATCATTGCGCACATAGTCACGTATCGCGAGAATGACTATAAGCACAAAGTTGTTCTTTTCTATATGGTAAGCGAGTGAGCATAAGTCAAATGGAAGTAATAGATGCATCTTATCTCCTCAACTAGCGCTCGGAATAAGGAAGTTATTATCCAATTACAATATTTTTCGGTTCCGCAGCTACAATATAATTGGTCATTAATTTCGTAATCCTGGACGTTATTACTCGTCCCATCCTTCAATTCTAGGCTTTAGCCCGGGACCCGTCAAACATGTGCCGAGCTTGCCGGCAAATCGACCCTGTCAATTCACTACTTCCCGTGCACGAATTACATGAAATTTCAGTGACGCATGTTCCCACCCTCGGATGCACAATACTACATCCGCTTGGGAAGCTAGACAGCCTGCGAATAATTATCCCTAGCAACAGGGACATATGTATAGACTTGGGACATGGGACATATTCACAGGAAATAGGAGATGATCGGAGGAAATATCAGTTCTACTTCTCACTAGGAGCTTATGGAATGTTATCGACCCGTTGTCGCCTCGTTAAGCGCTGCGAATAGTATCATACAACAAACCTGCTGTGACAATACTGGTGTAAAGTATCTAGCCACCTGCCTTTTCGGGAGGTGATTCTATGAATGGTGTATAGCATATTATGTCGGTCCTAGTTTTAATAGGGTATGAGATTACAGATGGTCTCTAAATCTCGATAAGAAAAATCAAGCCACGCTTATTAAACCTTATTCTTTTCAGCGTCTAGCTTTACACAAATGTAAGCCTTATGACTGAGAATTCAGACGAAGAATTCATTAAAGAGCACAAGATGAAATGAACGGGTCGCGATTACTAGGAGAAAGTTTATATTTTCGGTCGCTCGGTTAGGCGCTCGTCCATTGACAGAATTAGCAATCCCGCTACCGGTCTTACGTGCCTAAAGACACTTATATCATATCTCTTAACTATATCTTCACTCCGCTGATCCTGCACGTAGAGAGAGAGCATGGACCTCGATGCATCTTCAGATACAGTCTTGCCCCGAGCGATCCTGGTCTCGCTAGCACTTCTGGGATGGTTCCGTTCCATAATGTTAGTACCATGGGAAAGATTACAGCTCCCCTAAGACCTTTCGATTTCTAAGTCTATCTAATTAGGATAGATTAACTGGAGATATTTTTTTTCATCGAAAGAAATGATCGCTGGTATTGGTTATAAGCGTATGTTTCCTGCAAGGAGGTATTTCCAAGTGATTGTAGTCCAAATCACTGGTCTTGACATGACGTTCTTAAAGCATTAAGGTCCGAAATTTTACATTTTTACATCAAACTACAGCTATCTCTAGAGTGCACATTAAGCACCTTCAAGAAATATCATATCTGGTTATCGAAAGATCCAACATAACTGCAGGTGGTCCAAAATAATCAGCTGCTGCAGACCTCGCATTTGACTAGACTCAATTAATACCATAATCCAGTACGTTTTCAGCTCTTTGAGTCATCATACCCAAAAAAAATTCATTGGAGCGTCTAGTAGCTTGTTAGTGCCAAGCTACTAAAGGGTATTATAGCCATGACGCTAGAGCTCGCACATCACAACTATTCTCTGTCGTGTACTCCGAGTATTTGCAAGGCGAATATTGAGAGTTTGATTGCATCTAGAAGTGATAAGATCAAGAACAACATCTTTACGTTTCAATTTATTTCTTTCATATCATGGAATTACTCCACTGAATACAATTCACTTATCGCTCCAATCAATGTATTTGACACAAATTATAGTCATTTTGGATTTCACTGTTTCTTTTTGGCAATTTTTGTATTTGTGATTCTGATATCAAATTGGAATGTGAAAATAAACAAAATTAAATGAGTGACTGGTTTTCGTCATCAACAATATCTCAATGAACTTTCTATTTCATGTCTAGATACCATAATCTTTTTTATTAACTTTTTACGTTAGATCTCATTCTTGTGGCTTGGCCGATAAGGCAACAGGCTGATCAACATCAGTGCTCACTCCAAGTATTATTATTACCAATTGCATCCTCTTAATTTTATCTCTTTGAAAGTCTCCTCACTTAGAGGTGGCGTTTCTCGGCACTTGGTTGACAACTTTTCCCTTTTTAAAAAAAGATTGAATTACCATTCGCATGCTTAGTGGAGAGTGCTTCATTTCAAATGTTAACAAAAGATTTAAACTCATCAAATAGAGTTACTTCTATCCCAATTTCATATTATCCCATTGATTTATTTATTCCATCTTTAAAATTTGGAAAGCGCATAGTCGTTTAGAGGAATCTGAATAGAAGACTGATCTTCTGCTCTCAAGTCAATCCCTTTTTGCCTCCTAACAATATATGTATTGGCACAGCTTAAAACCTCTCGAGAAATTTAAATTACAGCAAAGGAAATATAGCGAATATTTTTACTACCAAAAAGTTTTACATCATAACAGTTGGATACAAGAAATAAACTTATGGGTGCATCACAGACGCCAATGCTCTTACAGCTTTCTCAGCTTAACTCTGGGCTAGGATTCAGTCATAGTCCTTATTGTAATTCATCATTTAGATCAAATTCAATCTCACCAGGGACCTCAGGAATCGAACCGACAGTATTTACAGGATCTATAAATGGAAAAATGCCAACTAGCTCGCATTCCCAAAAAAGAACCTATCGACAGCGGAGAAAAGACCCAAGTTGCGATGCGTGTAGAGAAAGAAAAGTCAAATGCGACGCCACAGAAACCACTAGCTGCTCAGAATGCTCTAGTCGTAATGTAAAGTGTCAGTTCACAAAAGAAACTAATAGACGAATGTCGTCCATCAAGCAAGTCCAAGACTTAGAAAAACAAATTGCTCACATCAAACGAGAAAACTCACATTTACGATCAATTATTAGCCTACAAAATAAACAAGCATATAAAGAAAATGAAGGACCCCAGCAAGTATCGTTTCAACTCCCTATCATAGGATCTCGTCTAAAGAAAAGGTTGCGTCCACCTCCGATAAAAGGATTACTGACAGCCAAACTTAATATTCAAAAATATAGCAAAGGCATTATCAAACCAACATTACTATCTCGAAGCTTAGCCACTCCGAATTTATTCACTTCTCCAAGACCAGATCTTCTTCATAAACATACGTCCGATCAAATTTTACACTCTTACTACTGTTCGATACATCTCGTGATGCCAATAATTCACTGGCCCACTTTTTTAAGTGAGTATGAAAATGTTTACAAAGCTGGAAGCTTTCAAAATGTTTTACCCGAATGGATATCTTTATTATACGCTGTGCTTGCGGTTGGTTCACTATTCAACAAAGAACAAGCTACTCAAAGACCAAAACAAGGCAGAGAATTCATGGATATTTCTCTTACACTATCAGATAATTGGACTGATGACTTTACTCTTGATCACGCAAGAACTGCAATCCTTACCAGTATTTTTTTCGCAGAGGTAAATTTGAAGTCCACGGCGCGAAGATGGTTAGCAATTTCTGTATGCATCTCCCAAGAAATTGGATTATACACAGAATTTGGTTCTTGGTCTACTATCGAGCTGGAAATAAGACGAAGAATATGGTGGGGAGTCTACATATGGGATCGACAGATTTCCCTGGAGTATGGCCGCCCTCCTTTCATAAAAGAAACAGACAGCGACGTTAGTCTTCCAACTGCAGTCGAAGATCACCAAATATATGAATCAGGAGTATTACTTACGAGTAATATCAACCCCTGTAATATGATTCTACCGATCCTTGACGTCATTCGAATTATATCTCCATTAATTGATGCATTGAAGACACCAGTTATCGATGACTCATCATTAAAAATGTTTGATACTCACTTTTCTGCATGTATAGCTTCTTTCCCACCATCTTTTATGTTAAATTCTCACGAACCCCTCGATCCTCAGGCGTTAGTTCCTATGTGCTATTTAATGAATGCACGATTAGTACTTCATCGACATAATCTAACGACACTTTGTCAATTAGATGAAAGACTTAATGCTATAGAGCAATGTATTCGTACATCACTTGACTCCGCGGCTCTTATTTCTCGGGCTATGGCGTGGACAAAGTTGTCGCAATCTTTTGGTACGGTAGCACATGCCATGACATGTACACATATATGGCGCTGTACACTATTTCTCCTTTATGGAGGTCAATATGATGCGGCTCTGACTTGTATACGAGCATCGTCTTTAATTGGTACTCTTCGAGATGTAAATATCTGTTGTGGACGTAATATTGCATTTTTCTTGGACGTACTGATTGAACAGCGACGATCTGGGAGTTCTCTAGGTATCAGAGACCAAAATCATCTTGATGAAGAGTTAATTGCTTATCTATCTGGTGACTTACAAGCAAATCTTGATAATAGCTGGGTTTGGCAGGACAACGAGTCAGGGCTGAGTTTGGATGAATGCAAAGAAAGAGATAATATTCTGCCTAATTTTCAGATGAGAGAAGCAGTATATAGTGATGAGAATCAATCATTACATCCCGAGTCTGATCTGAATGATTGGGGAGGCTGGCAAAGGATTGAGTATCAGGTGGGTTTACTAATTCGTGAATCAGATGGATACAAAATCCCTCCATCTCATTTACATCATAACTCTGGATCAACAAGCTCGGCAACTATATCTACGCAGGAGCGACTGAAAGGGAGTGAGAGGATGAGCATCACCAACATTATATAAATTATGACTAGAGTCTCTCAAAACTCCCTTTTCAAGAAGGGTATAGAGGAGGCCATAAACCTTTAAATATCGGTTGGCTCTTTGACAGGAATAACTCTGTATATTAATATTTCCTTCATTTTGGTTGATTTAAACCGATTACTCTATTTATTTATTTTTTTTCCTAATTTAGGATCTGAGTAACAAGCTCTATTAATGATCTTTTTTTTACACAAGAGAAAAAAAGAGGCAAGAGAAGGTTTTTATTTGTTTTTTTTTTCATTTGGAAGGGGAGTTGGTTGGGTGAGGGTGAAAGGCGCATGCAATTTACAATGTTTTGAATATCGGGACGGGCCGTGATGTAGGTAGGGGGGAGGCGAAAAAATCTCTAATTTCTTTTTAGCTTTGAAATTTTTAATTTTTAATTTTTAATGAAGAAATAACAATATCACAGGACAATAATACGGTTTTTCACTTTTATTCTGCTTCTCATTTTTGTAGTCATTGATAAACATTTTTTAGCAAAAAAATGACTCCGTGATTTCTACTTTTCCAACAAGCAGACTCCCTCCAAGGACATTCATTCATTTCTTTGCTAGTGGTAAGATAGCAAAACTGAATAGCATTTCAACCCTGAATCATAAGGTTAAGATGTGTATAAATCTTTTCTCTCTCAGTTGAGCTTCATTTCAATCCTAATTACCATTTACATCACTGCCATATATTAATTACTGTTTAAAATATAAATTTTCAAAGCCTAAGCCATGAATTAATCAAAAAAAAAAAAAATTAAAAATTAAACCTTGTTCAAGTTAGTTTAGTTGCAGCCCCTAGGTATCAATCCTCGGATTTTTATAATTAACCCTTCAAAAGAAGCATTGATCCCCGAGATCTATCACTGTTGGTGACTTTTAAGGCTTGAAAAAAAAAAAAAAATTTTCCTCAACTCATCTTCGGTGAATTGGAGAGAAAGATATTATTCTGGAGCTCACAACTTAGGTTCATTCAAATATCTAGATCATTAGTTTCAAAAAAAAAAAATAAAAAAAA
>QVIK01000117.1:0-15839 GCA_003957845.1 Oidium heveae | reverse complement strand
TTTTTTTTTTTTTTTTTTTTTTTTTTTTTTTTTTCGGCACCATTTCATCACAATCTAAGAAGAAGAAGTGTAGAGAGAAAAAATGAATGGACTGAAACTTTTAACGAATATTCGTTCAGTTTAAAAATTTTTTTTTTTTTTCGTCATATCTGAAGATTTTTTCATGCTTAACTACTGGTTGCTTAGATTCCCTTTTTTTTTCCCTTTGATTTGGGCTTTGTGTGTAAAAATTCGAAAACAAAAAAAAATTTTTTGTATATATATATATATATATATATATATATATATAAATGTCATTATGAGCGTGGGCAGACGTGCTGTGTTTATTTTTTTCTTGTCTGAAGTCTCCTGCCGCACCCGGAACCCGAGTCTTGAAACGCACCCGTGCCACATAGATTTTCACCATACCTTTTATTTTTAATTAATTAATTTTTTTTTTTTTGCCAAGATATTTCACAAAATAAGGTTAAAAAAAAACTTTATTTCGTGATAAGTTATTCTTTAACTAGGCTAGGCTCAATAAATTTCGTCTAAAAACTCCACACTATTAGGGGGCTTCTTCGCATGGAATTTTCTAAACCCCGTTTCCTTGTTTCCTTATATCCCTGTCATGTTTTTCTCCAAGCTTCTTCCCTGTCACTCAGGTATGTATGTACCCTACGGCCACGGTAGAAATCGTAGGTGGAGCCGCTAGTAGAAGTCTCAACGAGATGATCTTAACCTAATAAAGAATGATCTGCTATCAAATAGAGTTTATCCCCCGTATTTATGAAATTTCTTGGCATAAAATGTATGGTGAATCCATCCGACAGAGAAATTGAAGGCAGAAGTAGCAAAATTCTTCCAGCGGTACGTTCATCATTTAATCCTGTCATTTTGTCTTGATCTCGACGGGATAAAGCATCTGGTCGCTCACACTCTTTCTCAGGTTTCCATTTTAACGTAAAGTCGAACTGTTTTAATAAGTCGTTATACCAAGCTTGACGTTCACTAAGTAGACGCTTAGTCGTGAAATAATTCAAGTTTTGATGGTCGGTAAGAATTGTGAATGGTTTTGCATCTGATTTTAATTCTGCTTTCCCATAACACAATTGCCAACATTTCTTTGTCATGTATTGGGTAATTTACTTCCGCACTGTTTAATCTTTTTGAAAAATATCCTACGGGTCTAAGTCTTTGTTGGTTATCTACTTGAGAAAGACATCCACCGAAGGCATAACCTGAGCAGTCCGCTTCCAAAACGGTTTCGCGTTCCGGATTTCATTGGGCCAATACTGGTTCAATTGCAAAGATAGTCTTCAAATGTTCCAATGCTTTACTTTCCTCTGCTCCCCAATGCCAAAAAGTATTTTTTTTAGTTAGATTAATCAGTGGACCTGCCATATCTGAAAATTTGTCAAAGGATCGGTAAAAGTTTGCTAACTCCAAAAATGATCGCACCCCTTTGACCGAAGTTTGTGCTTGCTACTCCGAGATAGCTTTAACTTTGTCTAATCCACTGTTACGCTTCGTCCTGCATGTACAATAAACCCTAAATATTTGACTTCTTTGCATAAAAATTCGCATTTGTTAATATCTAGATATAATCCTCCCTGTTCTAGCTTTTTTAGGATACTGCGTAGTGTCTTCCAGTGATTGTCTTCGCTTCCGTCAGTGTACGCCAACACGTCGTCCATGTAAGCGATTGCATCTAAGTCCAGGTGCTCCCGTAGCAAATCGTTTGCGTATCGCTGAAATGTCGCGGGTGAATTCGCAAGGCCAAAGGGAGTGACTAACCACTCAAATAGTCCTAAGCGACATCGAAACGCCGTCATCCATTCACCTCCTTTTCTTATAAAAATTCGATGAAACGTTGACTTGACATCCAACTTAGTGAACTATCGAGCTTTTGAAAGATTTCGTAATGTTTCTTTGAATAAGGGTAGGGGGTATCGGTCTGGTATAGTAATAGCGTTTAGGCCTCGGTAGTCAACGCAAAACCGTAAGCCTCCATTTTGCTTTTTCGCAAAGAGAACTGGAGCTGCAGCAGGTAAGCTGCTAGGACGTATCCATCCTTTATTCAAGAGATCAGTCAATGTCTTGCGTAAAACCAGTAGTTCCTCCCGAGACATGTTGTACAGGGGTCCCCAGGGTGATGCGATTGGCTTTCCATTTTCCTTCTGGATATTGATGGCATGATCAAGGTGCCCACGCATAGGAGGTAATTCATTGGCTCCCTTCTCATCCGCGAACAAATGAGCAAAGTCTCTGACCTGTGCTGGTAGTCGTCTCTTGGTCTCCTCAAGACTAATGGGAGGCTACCCACGCAAAGCTTTATTTATATCATCTAGTGAGGCCTTACATACAGGAACCGTTTCAATCATTGATGCTACAGAGTTTACTGTTGCAACTCGTGGACGTGCTATATTCCTGAAATCTTGTCGCCATCGCTTCTCACTGCTGATTGTTCCGCCACTTTTCCTAAGTTCTAACAATTGCTCTTTCGAATGTATGATCGCATCCTGATCCTCTAGCCATTTCTTTCCCAAAATCATCTTATGGGTGCTGTTAGGAACGATATATAACCAAAGTTTGGGGGTCATGTGGCCATCAAGATCTAGAGAGACAAATGTGATCGAATTTATAATTGGCTTATCCTTTGAGGAGTCTTCAGCAGTTTCAAGTTGTCGAGGAGTAATTGAAATGTGCGGTAGTTGAAGTTTAGTAGCAAGATCATCATCAATGATGCCTGAGCATAAGCAACCGTTATCTACTAATGCTTGTACGAAAGTCACGTCATTTAGCATTGCGTTTACAAGGAACGGATGTGTATTCATTCTAGTTTCATGTCTAACAATTACATTAGACTCCCAAGCGCGACTATGCTTAGGAGTTTCTAGTTTTCTGCCTGCAAAGGGTCCGTAGATTTAGTGTTGTTAATATCAATTTCAATTATACAAGGACCAATGGGTGGCAAATTCGTTACACTCACATGGGGTCCTTTTCCTTTGCTAGGGTTTATTGCAGGAGCCAAGGTACATATTCTAGTATTACACCCTCTTCTTTCACAGCGAAAAGAGACCATTTTCCCGAAGTTGAGCTATATGCTCAGGTGACTTCCACTTAGCTCGCCCTATCTGATTTCGCAAATTACTTGAGGCCTTTGTGGTATTCACATCCCCAATCACCGTATCTCCGCTTGAATCTACTTGGCTTACCCTGTACTGGCGGCTTTGACTCCCACTACTCTCTCCTGTAACTACTTCCCACGTCTACGACGCAAATCCCGCCTTAAATGAGCCACATTTTCCGGAATTGAAGTCCAATCTTCCTGAAATTTTCGATCGCTTAGGCACTTCTTCAATTTGATGAGCGATCTGGCTCACAATTTTGATGTACTCATCATAGTCCCACTTTGGTAGAAGTGATTTCCCGCCAGTGCTGTTTTCAATTTCGTATTTATTGCCCAGCGCAGAAGGCCTATTTTGATTCGACCCTCCCAGTTATCACCTTGAGCTTCGGTGAGTTTATTTGACCAAGAGGAGAAGAAAGAGGCCCATCTCTGATTTTCGCCCATCTTCATTTCGTTACTAGCTTTCTCTACTCTCGTCGTATTCAGGTTGCTTCGGTCTAAAAACTCAATGAAGTCCTCTGGTTTTCGTGTTCCATTAGCCCCCGCCACTTCATAAAAAGCGCTCGCCTTGCGACGAGCACTTCCTCTCAAAGAAGTGTAAATGCTTAGGAAGGCTCGTGAGTTTGTATACCAAAACATATTCTATTCCATACCAAGCGTATTTAGGACGGCCTTCCGCCATGCTGGGTAGAGATCTTCATTACCATCATAATTTGGGAGATCTGAAGGTCGAAACAGGTCTGGTGTGCAAGGTGCTGGCTCTTTGTTGATAATAACAGTAGAGCTGGGTTCAGATTTTGGTCTATCACGCAGCTCCGCCCGAATTTCGTTTATTTGAAGTTGTAGATTTGCGATTAAAATGTCCGACATTTCTTCATCTATCTGAGACATGGCGCTGTAAAACGAGTTGGACCGTTCCGAATTCAGATTTTCTGTCTGTTTATCTAACCTTCTAGTTTTATGATAATCGTCATCGTTTTCCGTGTCGTCGTATATCTCGTTGCTAAATTCCTTGCTCTTGAGAAAATTTAAAATATGTCACAATTCACAATAAATAAGCAATAAGCATTTGAACATTGGAAGGTAGTTTATTTTAAAATTTCTAAAGAGAGAAGCAAGTACATGAGACACAGTATCGAATATCAACCACTAACCCCCTGCAATTAAGCTATTCCTTATTTAGAAATAATATGTTACAACCGAGAATTTTAGCAACCCTGTTAATTCATAACTCGTAAGGCTCTGATTAACTACTCAGCCTCCCTAAGTGGCAGCCTGCATTACACGGTGTAGGCCACAGGAAAACATCAGCTTAAAAGCTTTCACAATACGGATGCGTTATCTCCATTTTAAACCCCCATTGACTATCCTGATAATCTAATCGATCCAGCACCTTATGTTTTGCTTGGTGATGCAGAAGAACTACTGCTATTCCCATGCTGCGTCAGATTCTGTATAAAAAGTTGTGAACTAGTTTTCCGATGTGATTCCCAAGTTAAGATATTCTGTCCTAGCTGGGATGTAGGATTGGATAGCGAAGTTTAAGATCTTTCAATTTGTTTTCGATGTCAGCCCTCCAAAAGTTTGAGAAAAGACCAACATTTGCAAAAACTATCAATATCGGAAGATGATAAACGGCTGAAAGAAGGGGAAAACATTTGGAAATGGATTAAAAGGGAGCCAGTGCCCTCAAAGCTAATAATGACGCATGATTCACTAGGTCTTTCATGAATATATAATTATTTTTGAATGATATCCTTTGTTCGAGAGTTGTGTATTGTAGGTGTTATACATGTCCATTCTACGGCAAATAAGCACCTACTCTTTTTGGGGATGCTTCATCCATAACTATAAAAAAGAAGATTATCGGAGGCAGTTAAAACTGTGGGCGCTTTGCAAGATGTAAAGCGAAGAAAAGTAGCGACCAACATCATGGTCGAATTACATTTCATTTTTCTCACATAGGACGTGGTGTAAATTCTATTTAGAAGTGGCAAAGGTAATATAGACCAAAATTTTCATGAGATAATCTGAGCAAGCTTTTCGAAGCTGGAATCAATGTGGAAGATTTCTGGAATGCTACTCATCTACATAACTACGTGCGTCTAGAAGTATGTTTTCTTTATTTCTCGATTAAGGTGGGCACTGAAACAGAAAGCTATGAAGAAGCTTGTCGAGTCGTAATGGAAACAACTGATTCAAGTTTTGTTCTGTCTATAATTCTCAGATGATTGAATTGTCTTTATTAGTGAAACTTTGGAGGCGGTTAATCGGTACTGCTAGTCATTCATGGCCTCAAAAGCAAAGATTTTCGACTGTCATGTCTCTTTTGTATTATATTTGGACTTCAAGTTTCTTATCTTAGAGTAATATATAATAATCTAAGGACCATTCAATCGGTTTTTATGACTTATTAAAGAAAGTTGTGATGATGTAATAGCAATTACTTGTTAACAGTACTATACACTGAGAGTATTAATTACTTCTATTGGTTGAGCAGCGAAGCCGAAATCCACATACATCTATTTGTGCATAAGGAAGTGTTCTAGTAACGTATGTGCTGCCGGTAGTAGGGCGGCGAGTCTCCGGATGCTAAGTAAACAAACAAACTACCTTTAGATGAACAATTGTAATCAAATTGTAGACAGACTTGATAAAAAACTTCAATAATTGATCATTGAGCTCTTAAATATTGATTTCTCATCGTCGATCATGAGTTGATTTTCTTTCCGATCTGTACGTCCCGCTAATCAGCTTCATGTACTCATACTGACTTAATTTTTAAAAATATTCTTATTGCCAGCTTAGAATCAATAATTCAATCAGCATCATGGCTTTTTAAAACCCTCAAAATAGGGCCTACCAGTATCCCTCCGAAGCTAATGCAGCATTACGAAGCTTCTCTCGACATCATGGTTTTGCAGTCAGTCGGGCATCCTCAGTAAAGGATAAAAGAAACGAGATACAAAAAGTTTGGATTAAATGCGTTCACCGCGGATCGCCTAAAAATCAACCAGGAGTTTGTGAAACTCTTCAACCACTAATACTAACTGCAACTGGGAATCAATTATCAGAAGAGGGTTTAATACACTAACAGTCAGTAACTTGTGGGTTTTGGAGATTATAAATTCCGAGTATTATGGTCACGATCCAGTGACAAATCCCACGGTCAATTCAAGTCATCGTAAACTAGACCCACGGCAGAAGCAGACAGTTGCGACGATGACAACTGCTGGGGAACCTCCTCGATCTATCCTTTCAACACTGCGACGTGAGAATCCGGATTGTATTGTTGTAAGAAAAGACATTCAATATGCCAAGCAAAGTGCTAGAGAATCCGCTTTAAATGGTCGACTTCCAATTGAAGCACTTCTAAATCTATTGGAAACCGACAAAGTTTTCCATCGAGTCCGAAAAGGTGGAGATGGCAAACTTCAAACTCTTTTTATAGCAGCTAGAGCTTCATGTCTAACGCTGTATTAATTATGGATTCAACCTACAAGACTAACAAAAAAAGCCGCTTCTTCACGTGGTTGGCGTAACTCCTACAAACCAGACAGTGACACTTTCTTTCTGTTTTCTCTCTTAAGAAAATGAAGAAAAATACTCCTGGGTTCTATTCCAGTTTTCAGATTGTTTTCGCTCTCTTTTTGATCCTTCGAAATTGTTAGTGGTTGTTGATCGGGAACTTGCCTCGATACATGGTATTGAGAATGCATTTCCAAGTGCATCTATCATGATCTGTCTTTGAGACATGAATAAGAATATTTAAGCCAAAGCCAAGCAGCACATTACTAATGCTGAATCCTTTGAGGCTTTCATTCACTTTCTGAGACATTTTGCTCATCAAACTTAAATGTTTTTAGCAGTATTTTAGGGTTGATAATACTAAGGTATAAAGGAAGAATGAAAGAATGATGAGATAATTCGTTAGATACTCTCATAGCTTCCAATTTGATGACTTCAATAAATAGTACAATTAATAGTATAGGTATAATGTTACATAAATCTTAAATGACCCTCCACAGTACACACACACACTCGCTAGTTGTACTGCAAAAAAGTAAGGGTTTGTTGAGTTGATTGTTGGATTAAGTTAATTAATGTTATCTATCTACTCTACTTCTATCTACGACATAAATACAATATATCATGACTAATAAATAATCATGTGACATGCTTACGTCAACAGCCACATTTAATAAAAGGAATTGCTCGGTGGACGCTACATGGGTATTTACCAGCAAGATAAGCGCATATTTCAGTACATAACCTCGCTAAGCACATCAAAAGATTATTTTGGTTATGCCTGATGCCTGATTTATCATATTTCGATTAATTTTGAGAGGGTGGGGGGGATTTCTCTGTATTTAGGGTTTTGAACGTTCATCGTGCGCGCGTGCATAGATTGTATAAAACTTCATGCATAAAATGTGAAATTTTTAGAGTAAACAAATATTAATTCTCCCCAATCAAAGGGTTAACAAATCTAGTCTTCTAATTTTTGAACTATCCAATTCATTGTATGCTATATTAAAAAGGTTTAACCTTTTAAGAATTAGAGATTACTTCATCGTATAATTGACAATGTAACTTAACAAAAAATCCTGTAAAATTTCTCTTTTTCACTAATAAATCATAAAAGCCGTATTTGTTCTGCAGTTTGCCATGAGAGAATACAATTATTAGCGACAACTTTGATGAATTCGAATGTGATGTTGAATGCGAGCATGACGATGATTATGACACTCATGATCTATTTCCTTCGCATTGCGATGACATATATAGCACCCGGGAAGAGTTCCATAATCTGTGCTAGGACTGGTCAAGGACTCACGGCTACTGCTTATGTACCAAGTCTTCTCTTCCAGATTACGAGATAAGATTGCAGTACGCCAAAAAGAACTGGTATGCGATCTGGAGGTCGGATATGAGTGTAAAGGGCAAATACGTGAGCATCGAATTTCTAAAAAGGCTGTGATTTCAAGTTCACTATCGATCAGAAGGTCCGGGAGCTACTACATCAAAATCCATAACTCACACCATAAAAGCCATGAAGCTTCTAGGTCTGCTTTTAAGGACATAATCCATCGCCGAAGAGATGTATACTCCAGGAATCTCATTCGTGCGCATATCAAAGCTGATGCACTGAAGAAAGATATTCTCACAGGACTTCGACAAGCAACAAGATCAACCAATATCAATTTAAAAGATATTTATTAATGAAAATCGAATGTGGAGACAATGACAACTAAACGGAGATACACCGATTGAAGAGCCATCAGTGCCTTCTCGCCTGAAAGGCTGGCCAAGAAAGGAATCGCGCATTTTGTCTAATTTTGAAGGCTGAGCACCAGGCAGAAAGAAGCTATCTAACACTACACCGTATCTTGCTCAAGATAAGGAGACGAGTATGATGGATATTGAATCGGAAGTTAGTGATCCTAATAAAAGTGATGATAGTAACAGCCTAACTCACAAAATATAGTCCTGACGGTCCATGCGCCGCGCATTCGGTACTTCTGTTGCAAAAGCATTGACTGATAATTATGATAATGAAGTGGAGTTATAGATCTAAAACGAACTGTATCCCATTGCCGTCAATTTTTCTTACTAGATACTAATGAAAATGATTTTTCATGGATGAGATGCACGATGAACGTTCAAAACCCTAAATACAGAGAAATCCCCCCCCCACCCTCTCAAAATTAATCGAAATATGATAAATCAGGCATCAGGCATAACCAAAATAATCTTTTGATGTGCTTAGCGAGGTTATGTACTGAAATATGCGCTTATCTTGCTGGTAAATACCCATGTAGCGTCCACCGAGCAATTGCCTTAATATATGTTCTAATTTTATCCCATTGCAGGGTATATCCCAAACATTTATCCTCAGACTTGAATGTCATAAATTTTATGTGGTATTGTACTAAATTGCGCAATATTTACAAGGATTAAACAGACCGGGTTGTTTGTCTAGACATCAGGGGATGTCTCTCAAGTTGTTCCCTTTAAAAAATTAAATGATTCTGAAGAAAAATTTTTAATATCGAAACTGCTAGAGGATAAAATTCATTACATTATCAATTATAGCATAATGTGGAAAAATTGGAAGAAACTGACGAAATCGGTCATTTAATTAGCGTTTTCACATAAGGCTCATTGAGCAGCAGTTTACAGGGGTTGCAGAACTAGCAATTATTTATCAATCGAGCATAAATTACGTCAAATACTTGCCTACATTTATGATATTGCATAACTGCCTTTCGTTTTAGCAATCCCAAAATAAACAGTGTCAATAACAACGACAATAACAATTACAACGAAGAATATAATCAAATAATTGTTCTAGGTATCTTAATTTTCATTAAACTATTGAAGAAAAATACAAATCCTGATGGTAAAACATTAAAATTATTACATCTGCGCAGGACTTTTATGTACTTCCTTACCGTTACTCCACAACCTGATAATTCTTTTCCAACGACCCTATTCAGTCATGCGTAAATCACAGTGCTACATTATTCTCATAACACAGGTGAGTGAATGTGTGTATTTTTTATACGTGGTTGATTTCTTTTTCTTACTAAAAAATTTACTCAACTACTTTATTGGCTAGAAGTTAATAAGAGAATGAGAAGAGCTTATGAACCCAGGAAGGAGAAGGGATTAAAAAAAACTCTTTCAGAGTATTCTCGTTTCAATAGAAATCGAGATATATGTGATTGCTTAAATAGCCTGTCTATCCCTTATAAGTAGGTATACCTTTCTTCCTTTTAAGTCCTCTATCCTGGACAGCAAAATAGAGAATGATAATAGAAAAGACTCCCACCCCCCATTTCCATATACCCCCCAAAATTTAAAAAAAATAAATATATATTTTATTTATCATCATATCCTAGATTTCCAACTTTTTGAGTGGGCCGGCTATTGCGACCTGCTCCATAGAGCATCTCCATTAATTTACCTCGTTGTTTCTCTCGAACTCCTCCAAGGTAGCCTGAGACCTCTTCTAACCCATGAATCTGGTCCATAATCCCAATAGTACTCTCATTACCACGAAGTAATGGCGATACTATTTTCCGTCGTAAATTTTCTAGATTTGCTTTAAGAGTCAAGAGCTTGCGATTGTGCTCTTCTAGTAGGCTTTTGTTGTTAAATGTCATAGACCGAATATTACCTAGCAACTTTCTATTCTTCTCAAACTTGTGAAGCTTTGTGGAATTTGGTCCAAGTATCTTACTCCAGAGACGGGAGAGCTCTTTATCAGAATCGTCCTCTTGCTTGTTTAATTCACGGGCGACAGTACGTGCTAGATTATGAAACCGATGATCAATAGCTGAAAAGAGGGAAAAGAGGGCAAGACTATGGGTCAGTTCAGTGTTTATAGCTTCTTCAAGAACAGAGAGAAATTCATTAAATGTCTTCTGTAAAGTAGCCTCGGTACGTTGCTGAGTGCTGGGTCCAAAAATGGAAATTGTAATGGTACCAAGTTGGGTTGGCGTCCCTGTCGATGTTTCCAGAACACCAGTTCGCCGAAGTAACATGTGCATATTGTCAAAAGCTGTTGTAAGAGAAGATGGTGGACTGCTTTGTAACTGAGAGAGTTCGCGCCGTGCCCAATCCATGACAATCAAGATCCTGTTACATAGTTATTAATTTTTGCTGGTGGGATTTTGTAGATTGGGACTGAAAAATGAGGTAGAGCAGAAAGAACATACCCATCGACATCACCATCAACATTAGCAAAAAATCTTGAGAGTTCTATCGCTAAGGTTTTGAGGCTTTCGCTTAGATCATCCAGTTGGGTGACGATTATATCTGCAGATGTCATATTTGTCACGCGTACACTCTCCCCTAAATCCCATACGGCTATACCTGTGGCCTGCAAGTCGCCGATCTGACGTATTCCATTTTCTGAGTAATAAATTAGAGGTTCAAAAGCTCTAGCAAGACCAGCAACTTTTACCAAATCAGGTACATGAGGGATGACCCCTGGCTGAAACAGGCTTCTCACTATTAAGATAGAAGTAAAGACAACTGTAATAGAAGTAATTAAAGAGAACCAAGAGCTCGCTATTAACTCAAGTTTTCTTTTCATAAATAATAAGCCTGCCTCAAGTGGTTCCGTTTTGTGTTGGACTTCGGCGCGAACAGAAAATCGAATGTCTATCAAAAATTGTTAGAATTTATGAGCTCGCTCATTATTAACTTAATATGGCCATACAATTATTTTTCTTTTCCCATGGTGTTACGGTTCTTTCACTTGTGAGTTTATTTTCTGTTTGAGTAGGTAAATCAACAAATGTTCTACGGAAATTACTGGTAATTGCCTGAGATCTCTCAGGGCTTGGACTTCTTCTCTTTTCTGGGCTTAAACTACCAGTTGGGAGCCGTGTCCTTGCCGCTGCTGCTAGAGTTTCATCTTCGTCAAAATTCGGTAAATCAAATTCAGGACTATTCTCTCTACTGTCTTGTTGTGATGGCTCTGCCAAAGCTGAGCCACGTTTCCAGAAGCCGCTACTTCGATTACTATAGCCGCCCCGTCGCCATGCTGGTGGACTATATAGGCCAGCACTGATTGATTCTACCAGATCAGATTCAGTATCAGAACGTACACCGGAGTTGCGATTCATATTTGCATATTTGGGAGAATGCATCGCGCGGATATTTAAGCCAAAGCCACTATTACTGTCGGTTACTTCAAAATCTTGGAGAGATGCATTTAGGGAGGGATGGTTTGCAAAGACTTCTTCTAGGTCTTCAATTGTCGCCATGGTAGGCGCCAAGTTTTATGACACTGATAATAACTTAAGTGATAGTTGTGATGATGATAATACTTGCGACCAAGAAAATGTTTTTTTTTTCCTTCCTCCCTTAGATGTGAGATTTTGGATTCTGTTGGAACTAAATGAGTATAAAAAAGAAAAAAAGATAAATACCAAGATAGTTTCTTGTGATAAGACCGATTTTTTGTTTGTTATGCGCCGTACATGAATTGAATTTCTCCTATCATTAAGGTTTTTTTTTTTTGGCGCGTTCACTCGCGCGCAATATTGTATGGAAAGGAAGTTTTGTGTAAAATCTCCTTATTTTCCAAAATTAAGTGAATTTTTTTGATATCCGTCCTTGTTAGAAAATGAAATATGGTTATATATAAATACTAATATCTCCCAGCGGTATCGAAAGAGAAGTTATAGGATTCTATTCTGTGTTGAGAGATTGCGTAGCCAGTTATAAATGAGTCAATGTGAGTGGGTAACAAATAAAGTAGAAAGCAAAGACTCAAGCATGTCGAATATTTTAGTATTGGCCTCTATTATTTTAGATTGTAATCTTTCCCTATTGTTCCATTAAAATAGTCATTGAGTTGTAGGAAAAAAAACGAGGTTGGTTGAAATCCTAATTATGTATGTAAGTGCGGGGGGATCTGTTATGCGACGGACAACCGAGTGGGCCCCTTTCCTCCCTATTTCTGAAAATCAATTTCTTACTCTCTGCACGATAACTTGAGAAAAACTACGATAAATCAAATTCACAACAAGCCAATTGCCACAGAATATCTCTAACTTTTGTATCTTTTTCTACCATGTTTTTCTTACAGATAGTGTTAATTAGTGGGGATGTGAGGACGGAACGGGCCGAGAACAACCGTTTTTTTCTTCTTTGGTTGACACTTTCAATAGCTTGCTTGCTTAAAAAAAGAATTTGATCAGATAACGATTTAGCCAATTAGAATGCACCAATATTATGAAAAAGAAATCAGCTAACCTTAATTCACACTCGCTTCAGGGGGTAAATTCTAACTTAATTATGGGGGTTTCAAACTTCACTCTTTCTTAGAATATACCCCATATTTACGCACTGACCACTTTAAAGCCTTTGAAGATGATACCCTTGCCATTCTCAACCTTAGCTCCATTTTATATTGTGCCCACTAAATTTTCTAATGTCGTCAATATGCTAACCCATTTTAGGAATAGCCAATAGCTCAATCAATTCCTGGTATTCGATGAATCGGGACAAGACCGAAACAAGATAAGCTAGCCACATACGAAGTGATGCAGTTAGGTAATGAGCCATCCGTATCTCAATCTTTGAAATGATTCAAGACTACAACTACACCTTTAATCTGATCAATTAAGGCTGACCTTATGCCAGTTGTTGAACGTTTATGCTTCTCACAGCAACGTGAGTATGTCTTCAATCATCGCCTGTTCTTACGTCGAAGCACTCTATCTATACTGCGAATCCGGCGACACTTATGACAGTGATGAACAGATGAAGACATTTAAAAGTATCCATTAAGTCCCTTTGGATAACTAATTATAACCACTATTTGATTGCTATAGGGGAGAAAGCTCACATTGAGGCTTAAGTAGTGAAGATCTAGAGGCAGTGGCATGGAATTAATGATATCTGATTATTTTGAGGTAGTGTTGAATTACCCTCATAGATAATCAGATTGAATGGGTAGCTAAGTGTAGTAGTAGTGATCAAAATTCTAATAGAAAACCCAACTGGAGCGCCGGTATATTGACGTCGCTGTCAATTTGCCCTAAGTATGGCTCGTGTTCCAATTGGGTTAATTGATGGCGACTTTATTTTGCAGCCCTAGTTCAAATTAGCCACTCACATGGTTTAATATACTCTCAAATCCCTGTAATTTTCTCCACACTCAGCTCTCAATATTATGTAATAATTTTCTAGCTTCTAACTGGCGCAAAAGGGCAGGGCTATTAATTGCCAGGGGCTCCCTTAACTAATTATTATTTCCTAGTCAATCTGCTGGCAACCAATGCAGAAAAATCTCATGATTTACTGGCGTTGCCCAATATCAATATCAACATCAACATCAAAAACTAAAATGTCATATTCACTACTACTTGATGTGTTTCCAAGGTCCTCCAAATATATGTGTTGAAACTATGACTTATCTCCTAATTGAATGTGCCTTGGTTTTACCTTAAGGCGACTCAACGTCTACTACACGTTCGATAAGTAAATCCTGGTTGATTAAACACGCTGCAGAGATATGATGTCCTGATAGAAATCGAAATGCAAGAATTAGAGGTCATTAATGAAGTTAAAGTTGCTAGATTAACATCTTCGATATTGATATTGAACGCATCTTTATGACGCGATGGTTGATGTTGTGTGGAATTTGCAACTTCATTTACAACTGTATTTGATGGAGCAAGATTCGCTGCAAGTCTCCAGCATCTAGAGCGTTTCATTGCCAGCTCTTCAGCAGTCTTAATCGCATGCCTTCTCACCTGGTGCGTACGAGGAAAATAGTCACCACAGTTTTTGCTCTCGGCTATAGGTTCTGATTACTCGTGAGCTTCAACGTTATGATGTACTCATTTCTCCGCACTATTTATTGACTTCAATGAGCCACTATCAATTAATTCACCTATTCATTCAAATCATCTAGCAATACAAATTTACTTTTTGAAAAGTGCCTCGTATCGAAATATTGAGGATTTTCTTAACAATAAACATGGCAATTTGAATAAAGTGTTAAAATAATGACTTTAATAAATTGGTTATATCTCATAATCATTTCCTGGAGACAGGAAATGACTGAGACAAAATAACATTACAGTCTCTTAATACAGTAAAGATCTACAGCAGAGACTTTTGATTATGGTTTGTTTTAAGGGTTTAGATATCTCGCTAGCTGATATCCATGTAGTTATGTTAGTTAGCTTGCTCCTTTTGAGAAGTATATAAAAAGAACCTATCCCAAGATTAGGAATTAGATGGAAAGTAGTTAATGATAATCCAAGTTATTCAGCTCTCAAGAATAGCTTCCATCCTAAGGAAAAAACCATAAATTTAATATAAAGCCTACTTAAGGCACGCTAGGAAGCGACCATTACCAACATCTTCAACGCTTGGTCATTGGAACGACTTTATTTACAAAATAAGCTATTAGATACAAGTGGTAAAAGAGTCACCTTTTATAGTAATTCATGAAAATCAGCCTTCTCTCTAATATATGGCCTGAACCCGATACACTTGACGTCAGGTTTGTATATAATCTAGATGAAATAATTACCTACATCTTTTGAATCTATCATCGTAAACATTCGTACAGATGATTTAAATTGTAATTATCTAAGTGAATCAGCTTATGAATCAGCTTATGAATCAGCTTATGAATCAATATGGCAACACGGCGGCTTTCGATTTAGGCACTGCAAAACTCAATACACAAGTTCACCAGTATACCTCTGTTATTCTTGCCAGAACTCAATTTAATATGGAAAATCCGCAAGTAGAAGACGAAGCAGATGTAAGATGGATCGGTTTGCTTACAACAGTAAGCTCACGTTAAAACCGTGTTTCATAAATCGAACGCTGGACTTCTCTTTCAGACACATTTATCATACTTCGTATATGGATATCCATATAACCCCCCGGAATTTTTGGAATGAGTGGTATCTTTCGGCAATATATAAGCTGAACAAAGAAGGTAAATTCATAGGGTGTGATCAATTTATATATTTGAATTCGAGATTATCGGATGACGCAGCGAGCATGGTTTCAACGGCGACTAAAGGATTTTCTGAAGATCGCGCGGGAGATGCTGAATAATTTCTGGATTTTCTTAATACCGTTTTTGGGGTGTTGTGCTGTGGATCCCAATAGCCTGTTAGAGAAGCAATTATAGAGGACATATAACACTATACCAACTATGGTTAGTGTAATTATATCA
>QVIK01000116.1:65873-94286 GCA_003957845.1 Oidium heveae | reverse complement strand
TCACGTGATACAATCAGTGCACAGACTTGCTGTATATATCTCTGATGCTCAGCATATCTTGTAAAGTAGAATAACATATATAACATATATATAGATATATCATTGTATAGAATACAACATACAACAAATAGCTCCTACTATTTTTACGGCTCCCACTAATGGGAATTCGGTTCAGCGAACTACTCTACAGAGAACTTCATCG
Source organism: Oidium heveae (assembly GCA_003957845.1). Classification (NCBI taxonomy): domain Eukaryota; kingdom Fungi; phylum Ascomycota; class Leotiomycetes; order Helotiales; family Erysiphaceae; genus Oidium; species Oidium heveae. Next base: position 94,084 of record QVIK01000116.1, on the reverse strand, counting down.
ACTAAGTCTTCAAAGACATAGCTGCGAGTTTTGAAGCATAAGCCTATTAGAAGAGCTCGAAGAGAGGAAGTCTCTGCTACTCNCTAATGGGAATTCGGTTCAGCGAACTACTCTACAGAGAACTTCATCGACTAAGTCTTCAAAGACATAGCTGCGAGTTTTGAAGCATAAGCCTATTAGAAGAGCTCGAAGAGAGGAAGTCTCTGCTACTCTACAGGTAGCACTAAGTGCGGCAGGATGCTCAGCTAGTCTAGAGCAATTAGATGCATTCGATACTGATTGGATTACTAACAACTCAGAGTTATCATTAGCAAAACTACTTGCAGCCTTTACTAGGGCAAAGGCTACTGTGTCAAAAGAACAACATAAAATTATAAAAAGAGTTCTTAACTCAACTATGTAGTAAGTTTTTACCGCTTTTAATACGAACTTAACATTTATCAGCAAGAAAGTCTAAAAGTTTTAACAATTAACATGTTAACATCATTAGATAGCTGTAAAATTTATTGACATTGAATCATGAAATTGCAACTGAAACTAACAATGACTTATATACCTAAATGAAATTACTATCTTAAATACATGTACATGTCGAAAATATTAGAAAAAACGTTCCGATTTTGAGATTTTCCATGTTAAAGTTTTGTCACATGCGGGGGCGTTTATGTAACATTTGCTTTCCTTTTTTGCACTCTTCCCACAACAATATTGTCACGGTCACGTGTGTCAAAGCAAAAAGTTTAAAAATAAACACATTTGTCCCCTGCCTTTACTCCTCTCCCTCTCGTCTCTATCCTCCTCGCCTCCTTTGTTATACCAAGATTCAACGAGATTATTCGTATGAATTTCTTGCATGTCCTACAGAATCATTTAGAATAGATTCGATATTGAGTTGAAGAATATTTAGGTAACTAACCATACGATATCCATTCCACCACTTCTCAATGTCTTGCATCCACTGGGATTCCAAGTTTTGTATCCAAGCACTATAGCTTCCATACTTCAATCGATATTGATGCCTTGCCTCACTAAAAACGAAAACTGTTTTTATCCGAAGCGAATTTCGGAAATCTGCAATCGCAGGATTTCTGTCATTACTTGAGAGTATCTTATTTCTCACCTGATTGTTTAGTGCTCGGAAGAAATGCCAATGACAAAAACGAATTGATGCTTCAGGGAAACCAGTTTTTATTGCTGCCACCTCGGCTTTAGAACAGTCAATCATAAAGATTGGCTGCTTTTCAAGAGGCAAAGCATTTTAAGCTAATCTAGCCAATTCACAAGTGGCGTCATTGTTTCTATGTTAGTAATCATGAAAGCAACGGGAGTTCAACAGCTTGCATCATCATTTTGAATGACAATTGAGTGAAAAAATTCTTTATGATTACTATATAAAGAGTAACAGGTGTTGTGAGTAGAGTCGAGACATAGTAATGTTTGGTAGCGCCTGAGAGTGGTTATTTGCCAGCTTATGCAGAAAGCAAAGAGAGAATCTTTTTCAGAATTTGCTTTTTGGTTTGAGCGCAATCCCATTTCTTGAAGCAAAGCAAGGCCTCCCATCTACTGGATCTCTTCCTGATATTTACAAAGACTGATCCAGCAGTCTGAGTCGAGGTATGCTTTTCTCCTCATATAACTCCGTCGGTAGTTATTAAATTCACGGTTTGCAACTCGGAGCATCTAAGGTACCGTGAGATCTGTATCAGGAATTTCATTTGAGATCTCCAAAGAATTTAGCGTCTCTTCACTGAGTCAAATTAGGCTTTTGAAACCTCCCCAATTAGTTACTGTTTCTATTACTTCCTTTAGCCATTTTCTTGCTGCAGGTGGAATACTTTGACGTTTCCTTGTCTCAGGGGACTTCGGAGCGTGATTCATGAGTTGGGCCTCGTAATGAATGATCTTGTCGTCATTGAGAAATTTTTGGACTCTTATGGAAGCTTTATACCCCACTTTCATAGATTCCTTATTGTTTAAACGTGGTTAAGATCCACAAGTTTTAGTCGGCCTCGTTTTACCACTGAATGGACACATGTATCTACGAAACCAATTTAATCTAAGTTTTGGTACCCCTCGACCAGATTTCTAGTAAATTAGTAACGTAAAAAATTTACTGAAGTATTTCTTAAATTACAGTAGATGCCCGAGATCCACAGTAACGATCATGAAGTAGCTAGCCAATTTTGTTTGTCTCAGATTCCATCCAAGCATTGAATAACTCCTCATTATCAAATTCAAGTTTTCGAGAAGTATGCATGTTGTTAGATAACATATTTTGGACTATACTATTACAAAAATGTGGCTCATTTTGACGGTTTTAAGGTAGGAGGTATCTAAAAATGATGAACTAGCTAGATTCGATCCAGGGCAGTAAGGCAATATACAAACGTATATTCAAATTTTCAAATTTTCAAATTTTCAAATTTTTTTTAGGTGAGTTTCGAGGCGATTGGAGCAAATACAATTGAGATTGAGACGATGTTGATTTCTGGCATTCTGGTAATTAAGCATGTAGGTTTCGGCTAAAGTGCAAAAAAGGAGTCAGATATGAGTTATAAAAATGGGGCTTATTACGTGCATAAAACTTATGCACCTTCATTTTCCGTAGTATTTAACCTCGCGCAACTGGGCTGTGCCCCACTCTACAAAGTACCCCGTAGTAATAGAGAACATAAATTAAGCAGGATTAAGCCACTATAATTTGAAATAAATTATTGGCTCCAAGTCCATTTTGGAGTAAAAACCTGTCTATCTATTCAACTTTATAGTACATGATAGTTTTAGTTTAGCAAGTCTAGTAATCGATAGAAGTAGTGTCACATGTATCCCTTTTCAGATGTGAATCTATGTATAAAAAAAAAAAGGTAACAATCTCCCATCTTCAATTCACTCGACATGATTTTCTTCGCATACGAGATACTCGACATCATTAATTCTCATTCATGTGATGAAATTTTTTTAAGGATTTGAATGGAAGTAAAATAATGGTATCAAGTAAATCAAAAAGGACGGAAGAAACAGAGAGGGGAAACATCTTTATAGTTGCATATAATATAGCAAGCTAATAGGGTATCTTCACTTCAACTACTGTGTTCCGTGGGTATATTGTGAAAAGTGGGGCACAGCCTCGCTTCAGGGATTTTATCCTTACTAGTCTTTATGCCAGATGAAGTTAACATTATTGACCTGAGATATCCGGCATTATTGTACATAAATTCCATCTTATTTCCAATAGATTTTAGTATACCTTGAAAAAAATTGATCTGAATGTTTTCGGGTTGGTTTTTACTTCTCCACAGGTGTATTGGATACATGCGAAGAAATAGAGCTATGTTTTAATGGTGATATAGGACTAAAACTATCTTCGGGACTAAGAGGATTATCCGCATCGAAAAAAGCCTCAACAAAAGTCTTCTTGTTGGAAGAGATACTGTCTGTTCCATGGGTTAAATGGCCTTCCTGCTGTTTCTGGGGATTCACGTTATCTCCAGCTTTTGGCTGGCTTGGAAGACTGCGACCCCAACCTGTTTTTCGCTTTTCTTCCATCCAAGTCCCCCAACTTCCAATAAAAGCGCCAGCTTTACTACCCATACTCTGTGCTGTAAGACGTGCAGCATTTATATCTAGACTTAGGGCGCCAGCTCCAGCATTCCGCTGTGATTCAACTTTAGACTCTTCTAATTTACGCCTCTGAGTTTCCCGCAATGCTTCCATATCAGCATAAAGCTTGTTGAATATAACATTAGCTTTTTCCTTCCCAGCCAGGAGATTTCTACCGAGTATTTCCTTGCCAACTGCGAAGCGTTCGTCGAGATGAAACTCTTTAACTTGATCCATCATTCGGGCTTTTACATCTTCAATAGTTAGACTGCCAGTACAAGGATGCTTAGGCTCCACAATATCAAATATACGATTGTCAGTACATCGGTCCCATATTTTATAGTTTTCTGAACGAGTCCATAAATCAACCCATTCAACACCGTAATCAGATGACGGATCACCCTCAACCTTGGGTAGTGTGGCGCTTGAGTCAGCAGCATTTTCAATTAAGTGATTATGATATTTAACGGATGCGAGGAGAGAGACAAGGTATTCTTCAAATTGTAAGCGTATAAATTCTTGGGAGCCAACATATCCCAAATTTTTTGGACGAGAATGATTCGAGTCGTCCCAAGTATCATTCACAGATTGGGTGATACAATCAATCCATCGACGATCAGCTACTGTTAGGGCGAGAGCAGAACGGAGCGAAGATGATGATATATTTATAGTATCCTCATCAAGATTAATGAGAATATCACTGTAGCGATCTCTTTGTTGCAATAGAAGAGAGTTTGTGGAGCCTACAATATAGGATTTAGTACCAAAATCGGCTAAAATATCAAGCTGCTGTAAAGGTGTGTATGGTCCAAACAAGCTCCCCTATCTCTGATAAGTACAATTGATATGATTCCTTCATCGTCAACATACTTTTCCAAATATCTGTAAAGGTAGTCCCATATACTTTAGTAGTGATGCTCGATCACTTGCTTTGAGACTTGATGGCTTTACTGACTCAAGGGTGGAAGAGTATAATTCTGGATCCGCACAAGTCTGAAGATTGCGAATGAGTCCAGGGATTAAGGAAATGAGTGAAAACTGTATTAAGCACAATCTTTCGCACGTACTGCTAAAAAACAACATCTTTCGTTTCAGTTAATTGCCGTTCCATAATGTTATGAGATTCAAATGATAGAGTCCTTACCTTAGGCTGAAGAAGGCAGCATTTAAATAGAAGTAAGGTCTGCCATCGGAATTGTCGGACAAGCTCTCTCAGACTTAACCCTGAGTAGTCATCACGTTCTTCTATTTTCTCGCTTATGCTTCTTTCCTTTTCCTCCCGTAGACTTTCTTGAAAGCGTTTCAAAATCTCAGTATCTTTGAAGTTATTTTGTGAAAACCATGCTGTTGTCACAACACTTAGCCTCTCTCTTAGCATACCAAATGACTGCGGTGAGTCTGTAATTACTACTACAGCTTTCTGCACTGTAGAGCGCGTCACATCATCTGGACGATTGATTAATTTTGACGAATCAATCTGGCGACTACATGATATCCCAAATAGAGATGTTACAGGTTGAGAAGCATTTGCCTTGCGTAGTAGAGTAAAATAAGAGAACTCTTGAATACTCCTATGTCGACATAACATCAGCATGTGCTTGCATCTTCGTATATTAAATAGTACTAATGCATAGAGTTTTACAATTCTCTAATATTGGACTTTAGAAGGTGATAACAAAAGTGGAGCACTTACGCATGCGCACCATCAGACAGTGCCATAAACGGCAAGAGAGACCAATCATTTTCAATTGCTGGATCACAGCCAGGAGATGCGCCGAACCAGTCCTCCATTTCTGGACCTCTGCAAGTAGTTAGTTCTCGCCACTGAGTCTACAAATAAATTTTTAGTGTAATTGCAGAAATGCTAACCTTGCGTGGTGAAAGTCTACCACCGCGACTAGCGGGATAAATGGGCTATCATGACTTTGTTTTCTAGTTGCTTCATCCGTTGGAGAGTCCGTTATTGGGGAGTCCGTTAATGGAGATTTAGTCACTGGAGATAAAATATCTTTGGCCCAAACAGAAGAAGAATCCAAGCTATAAGCGTCCATCTTTAACACCAAAGGTTGAAGATGTTTCCTACTGCAGAGCTATAGTCGAGTTTTGCCACTGTTAAGCTTCAAGGATTGTAAAAAATTCCTTTAACTTATAAGTAGATTACTAACTGCCATTGCTTGCCTAAGGGTTTTGAAAATCTTAAGGTTTTTCTTCCTCTCTTTACAAGTATTTCTTCTAGATTCCTGAAGGATCAGTCATCTACTCAATGTCTCATTACAGTGGCTAGCAGGCTGCAGTGTATAACTTACTGACTGGAAGAAGTGACATGAGAAAACTTTCCTTATTCGAAAGAGGGCTGTGTGAGAAAGGAAATTCACGAAATTTTCATAAATGTAACGTTTCTCTCGGTAATTAACTTTTGAATAACAATCTCAATTGCACTTGTTTACCATGGCTAAGTTTGAAATTCCACCTTGAAAGTAGATGGATGCAGAGTCTAGAATATAAAAAAACCTCTACATGATGGAAGTAGATTGGCTCATGAATTAGTCATTGGATGTTTTGTCTCAAGCTGAGTAAGGTTTAGAGATAGTCTCTTAACTCCTGTGATGGATCGTATTATTTCGATCATGTGATTTTAGTAAATTTATTGAATTTCAGAAGTTTACAATCGAATCAGCCCCTCCGTGCTCTTGAACCCACCAACCCTCCGAGCGCCAGTATATTGACGGTACAGTCAATATACCCAAATTTGACTATAGCTTCAAACGTAAATTGACAGTGCAAAATACTGATGTTATCCTCCAAAGCAGCTAGATCAGAATATTGACCAATCATCAGTTATGTTTATGTCAAGTCAGACATCGAGTCTGGTATCCTGGCACCAAACTCGATTAATCTTGAGATCTGAGCGCCACTGTAATAATTTAATTTGCTACTAATTAGCTTATTAACGTAAGCATTAGGGCTAGGGGTTTTAACAATTTGGAAATATTCAAAATCTACTGGAAATAATTCTCATTAATCCTTTTATCCAAGGTTTTTTCTCGAGCGATAATTCTTCATCTGCAAACCTTTATTTAAAAAATTTACTGCTATGAGAGGCATGCATAGATTCCTATTATCGTCTCATAATTACCAGCTCATCAATGTTACCTCCTCCTTTCAGAAGTCCGAAAGATCCCAAAACCCATATACAAAAAGAAACATCAAATAGAAAGCGAAACGTGCTTACTTTTTTTTTAGAGAAAAATGAGCTATAAAAAATAATCGATAGCAACGTGTGTAAGAAGTGTATTTACCTATACTCATTGACTTGTTTTGATCGCCAAAGGTGCATTTAAAAAAGACATAAATTTTCAACTTTAGGTCGTCAAAAAAAATCAAAATTTAGGATTCTCCAAAGAAATTTTATGCTCGGCTAAACATAACAAATCTTTGACATCATTCCATATTCAGCAGTGGTAACCTCCCAGATGATGCTTTTCTTCAAATTCATTTTTTCTTTCGGAATTTACCTCAGAATATCTTTTTTTTCGAAAAGAGTGGAACTTTAAATTGTTTATAGTTGATTTATCAAAAAAAAGAATAGAGTGTCCTAGAAGTGTAGAATTAGATGTAGGTTGAACTGATGGAAGAGGTATCCTCCAGAGATTAGAAGCTTGATCCTTGAGAAAAGACTTATAATACAATATCAATAAGTGATGTGGACGCAATGGGATCGTCATTGTAGTAAGATGGTTGTGAAATATAAGGATCCATTTTGTGTATTCAATAACGGAGGTTTTGTGGTGTTTATTTACAAAAGTTTTTCATCACTACAGTAACAGCGAGGATCGGTGCTCTAATGCGACAATTGTTCTAAACAGGATAATTGTGAGGATACTTGTTAGCGAATATTCGATTTATGCTTAGTCATGACTAAGTGTTACTATTATATATATAGATATATTTCCTAGTCTTAGATCATCATATATATTTACATACTCATAACTTTATACCTTATAAGGTAACAATACTCCTAAGTATATTCCGGTAGTTATAAGCGAGATGCATTAATGATTAATAGGGGATATGCACAGCAGGATCACGTTCAAGATAATACTTATTAGTAGAGTAGTTCTAGAGAAGAAGACACACACAAGTCTTGGGATTTAATTATATTGAATATACAATTGAAATCTTCAGACACCTTGTGGTTTTACAATTTAAATTTTTATTCATACAATTTGATATCTAAGAACCTCAAAAATAATTATTTTTGAAGAGAAACCATCAGAATAAATATACATCTATTATATAAACAATAACTCGATTAAAAAGATGTCTGACTTTAAAGATTTAGGAGTTCCTAACATATTTTCCTTAAATAAAAAACTAAAAGATGGTCTTGACGAAATCGATACTAGATTCAAAAACTCAGAAAAAACTATCGAGCTGGGGCACAGAAATGCGGGAGGTAGAATAGACAAGATCGAGGAGCAAAATGCAAACATCGAAAAGATTCTCGTCCAGATGCAGAAATCTCTGAGCACTCTGTTACGAACTGTGAAATAAGTTAAGCACAACAAGCAAGAATTTGGAATATAAAGATTTAATAAAGCTAATGATCCAAGCTACAAGACAAAGAGTATTTATGTGAATTCCATGGCGTTTAACTTCCTTGTATCAAAGTTCATTTACAGTATTAATAACTTTTGTATGATCCATTAAACAATCTCCAATGGATAACCCGATATTACTACTGTCAAAAGCGGCATGTATACAGCGGGGCAGGAAGCAAGAAGCAAGAAATGACAGGCTAAGGGTTGCCATCCTACATGATACACGAGATAGATGCATCACCACTTGACCAAAAGGCCAGACCAGAATCATAGAACACTATGATTTGGTGAACCTCCACATATATTATACAAGATAAGGCAATCCTGACATTCAGAGTCTTCCAAGCTAGACTTAGCGTAGCACAAAGAGTAATAAAACAATTAACAACATTATACGAATCGATAAATATCCCAGAGATTCGGTCTGCCATGGAAACTGCCACAGTCGGAATCAAAGAAAACCTCAGGATGATACTTACAGGAAATAGGCCTGAATTTGCTGGGTCCAGACACGTAATCAAGAAGACTAAAACATCACTAGCCAAAGAACCTTAACCTTTTATAGATCTTACCGCAACAATGTCAGACTGACCAACAAAAAAAGTATCGATGTCTCAAAAGGTACAGAAAATAGACCAAATACTCAAGACGTGCCATCGGTCCAAACCCCATGAACTGAAGTCGTCAGTAGAAAGCAGAAACCGCAGACGCAGCCAAAAGACAATCAAGCGGCGAGTGCTACTATATTATCTCCCACAAAGCAATCAAACAGAGCCACCGCTCTAGCGGAACCAAAATCTGATGAGTGCCTTTTCCTGAGAGTTAATCGAGGGTTTCCGTGGCGTCATGTGTCGCCTCATCTCGTCAAACTGAGTTTGACATCAAAATTAAAGACTGCCACATCGGCGATAAAACACATCTCCAAAGTTAATAGAGCCTTTGCCATAACCACAGACAACAAAGCAGCCAGAAACCTATTATTACAGGAAGCTCACCACTTTGACGGAACTAATATGAATATAAAACCAGCGACAAAGTGGAGGTCAGTGCTTGTGGCAAACGTCCCTGATCGACTACACACAATAGAAGGCACAGTATTCGTTACTGCAGAAATGATAAGAGACGAAGTAACAATCAAAATAGGTGTGCGTCTAACATCAGTACGGACCTTCGCCTCAAGTGCAGAAAGACTAGCATCAGACTGGATCCTAAACTTTGCTACAGGCTCCCCAAAACTGGGGGTCCGACTTTTTGAAGAGAGCGGACGCTCAGTTGAATTTTAGAGACGCAAACGTGTTACTCGATGCAACCGGTGATGGGGCTACCATCCAGCAAAGATCTACTCCAGAGCTGAGCGATGCCCGAGATGAGGATCCATCGAACACAATACAACAGAATGTAGAGAAAATTTACCTCGTTACATTAACTGTCACGGCCCACACGCCGCAGAAGACCCCCATTGCATGACACGTCCTAACCGTAACAATGGTCGTACAAAACAGATGACAGTGGAATAATTAAGGGTGGCCCCAGGACGGGGATATGGAGATTATATTAAACGTTAAGCTCGTGACTCTATACTAGAAATAAATAAATAGTGGTGGAAGTCTGCATGTTCCCGCAAATATGCAGATCTTGAATTTATGATGCACCCCAAGAAACCACTCGAACTGGCCCTCTCAAGGGCAGTATATGCGCGTTTGGTAGCAGCTCGGATAGGCCACGAGGAATTCGATACATATCATCGCCGTTGACATCATGATTCAGCCAATATGCACAGCGTGTGTGGAAGAGAGAAATCTGCAGGGCACCTGGTACGATGTAGAAAAGCACTGACAAACTGGGGAGATTTCACAGGAAGACGAAGATCGCCAACAGTAAAAGCAATGCTAGGGCAGAATGGCTAGAAGCTTTTTGATGAATATGTCAAAAAAAGTGGTATCTATGAAGAAGCGTGCCCAGGAATGGCTAGCATTAAGCCAATCAGAGAATAGTAATTTTTGATTTGATTCATTTGGAACAGAATAAAAGGTGAAATTTCGGGCGCGTAGTGACCGATCTAGAAGAGTAATTGGTTTGTTCTCTCCTTGGATTTGAAGAATTTTTAAAGCCATTTCATGATCTTGGCTATGACTTGGTGGATTTTTCAATGTCGCTAGTTCGGTTATCCACTCAACTAGGTATTGCTCCTGAACTGGTGATAGGCGCTGTTGATCAATCCTACCCGATGTAGCAGGATCGCCCATCACACGATCCTTGAGCATGGTATATGGGATATTGTAAGATGTTGAAATAAGAAAACATCACAATTCCTCCATGAATTATAGGGAAATAAAATTTGGGCGATGTCAAATATTTTTAAATTGATTAACTGAAATTTTTTATAGTTTAATGAATCAATTTTTTTTCAAAATTTTTAGAAAATATGATACCAAGTCATAAGTTTAATCTAGACTCTTATTCTTAATGAAGCTTAGTGCTGGTCGGTAGGTGGTAGGTGGGGCTGACTATTTCAATTAGTAGACCACGAAATTAGGCTTGGGTGAAAGAGATTTTTAAAACAACACCTATAAAATTGTATTTATCATACAAGTAAGCTTCCATTGGTTGGATGATCACTTACAAATTAGCTTAGATGCATAATTTAAGCGAAAGTGGTCGGCAGGTGGCTGATCGGACTCATGATACCTCCTCGACTTAGAACTTTCTGGATAGTTCAATTAACCTTAATTCCATGTAGAGAATTAAGCTAGAATATATATACTTACATTTAGTGCATTTAGCGGCTGCATGATCAAAGCCTTTGCAGATAAAACAGCTCGGTAATCTGTATCGTTCATCCCAGATCGAGCCCTTTATGCTTCTGCTCCCACTTGCATTTCACTAGCTGTAGCTCGGAATACCAAGTTCTATTCCCCAGCGACAATTACAGTGATTTTATCATAGATCTGAACTCATTGCATCTATTTTTTTTTCTCTCAATTGTCTTTGACCGCTTGCAAGTTCTCATTCGTGCTTACGAGTAAATCAACATTGCGTACAGCTAACTTACACCCATTAACCAGCTGGTTTAATGCATGGTCCGTTGACAACGTTGGTCCTCATTAGGGACTTTGAAGATAGCCCTTAATCGTTTTAGCCCAATAATTTGATTGAACGGGAACATGCGATGTTTCTAGCTGCCATAGTGCTTGTATTACTATAATAGAAGGAGGCGTACGTGGTAAAATTTCAAGCGCTTAAAGTACCTGACTTTTATCTTACGGTATGAGTCTTGTCCACATGGAGCCACTTTTTATGCCACTATGAGAGAAGGCCTTGATCCGTGCTTGTTCAAGGAGTAGAAGAAATCTAGCTTTATAGATGTGATTGATGTTGTGAAAGGGCGAATCACTAGAGCAATGATAAGAACAAAGAATAGTGGCCAAATACTGTCTATTTTCTATATGATTATTACAACGAGTATGAACAGGTTATCTATATACTATTCACTTCGCCAGTCTTAGGTCTGAGCTATGATATCTCTATTTTTGTGTAGGCCCCTTTATCTCGTATTGATAACGTATGATTATCGCTTACCCCTATTATGATAGACGTGGCGTAGCCCGTGACAGATGTCAAGCCTTTTCTGATCGGGACGGGGCGGCTACGGGCATTAATAGTCTCATTTGAAGTGACCTACTCACTATCGCCTGGTAATAGTTGAGGATGTTAAAAGTGTCGACCTATTAAGGTGAAAACACGTGAAGTGCATTCGATACCCATTGTGAAGCCGACTTCGTCGATGTTGTAGATAGTGTCATCAACGATGCAGTATTTCTGCTTCATATTGTTTACGAGTCGAAACCAGTTCTCAGCGATTTCTAGGTCTTCAAAAAGGACTCTTTAAAAATCATATTTGCTTATAGATTTGGCTTGTAAGATTGATTAACGATCAATTGAGCCTTCCGAGCCTGCGCGTTGCTGGAGTAACTTTCTACTGACACCACGAAGTTCAGAGATTATATGACGATAATGTTGAAAATCTAGGGTTCAGAGCATTATCTAATTTAGATTTTCCCAACAGGATTAGATTAGATGTTGATATAGCCAGGATCAGTATCATGGAGTTCGGGTATTTGTTTGTAAAGAGTTATTCGGATGAGGATCCCCTATACCCCGTATTACTTAAGTAATATGTTTTATAGATATTGGGGAGGACATCAGACTAGGTGGTGAAAGATATATAAGGGAAGGAGGTCTTTGTAATCAAAGGAGTAATCGTTTTCATATTTATATATTTCATTGTTTACATTATATGAATTCCCGAAGCCCACACGTGACATATATTCATGTTAGTGTGATTTTAATTTAATAGATAACCCCACTCTACAAGTGCTTCTTCTGCCGTGAGAACAGGTGTTTGATGGTTTGGGCGCGAGAGGTCTCTATGAGATTCGTCCCATTGGACGATACTTAAGAGTGCTAAGGGCTACATTGCATGACAATACAACTTAACGAATGCTTGAAATCTGTCATTTTTAGTAAGCATGAAGAGAAAGAAACAATCAGCCAGCTCTTGAAGATTTAGAAGTCGTAATGTGGTAATGTATAGCCTTGCAAATATAGGATATTAGATTAAGTGCGTCTTTCGTTTGTGTGCGTCACTAGCTTGTGAAGAACGTAAGAAGAATTCTTGAAGTAAACCGATTGAAGATTTATTTCTTTGAAATGGTACATCTTGAGGGCATTATTACTTTAAGTCCCCTTAGTTAACTATTACTAATATAATACATCTCCGACCTGATCAGGCTTAGATCTCCTGAGTTCCCTACTAGTATTTACTAGGATGGTACGCCCTAAGGGATGCTAGTTTATTTATTCCTTGAGTTTTCACTTTTAGTGTGCTAGGATGGTACCTCTTAGAGGCTGGTAGAGTTACCTCTCCTTGATAGATTACGTCAAAATATAACACTAACATTTCAACACCAGCTACCTTAATACCAAGTGATAAGGGATTTACAGGAGCTTGTAACCTTCTCACAGAGGAAGGAATACGATTTTCAAATAGATTGATGCTATCTCAAATGTGTCTAAAATCATAGAAATAGGGCGAGCCTCTTCAAACTGAAAATAGATGAATTTTTGAGCCTCCGATTGCAGGAGAGCCTGTGAAAAGACACAGATGGAATTTATCCACAAGAATATGTCTAGTGTAAATAATATCTTATCTAGGAAAGGAATTGGTCATAAAAGATGATATTCCACTATTTACATGTACATGTAAGAGCAACGCTTTGATAAAAGTATATAAACAAATATGCAATGTTGCGTTACTAGGGAAACCGGATAAATTCAGGATCTTAATCTCAAGGCAATACAATAGCCTGTTACAGAACCTGTCAAAACCTATGCTCCTTGTTGGACAAAATAGCTATGGGTTATGACAGGTCATGGGTAAAGGGGGAATAACTGAATAAGGCTTTTTCTCTCAGGTACACTTAGGTTCACCTACAAAACTATGAGTTTTCACTCATTTACTGTATTCAAATTTTTAAATTTGTTATCTAAATCTATTCTTTAGGCCATAAAATTAGATAAAACTCAACTCCTAAATTTAGAAGACGCTAAAATTAGGTTCGCTAATTTAAGAATGCGATTCTTTATAACAGTTGAAGAATATCGGTGGGTGATACCGAAAGCCCCCTGAAGTGATAACTGCAGCCCCCTGTTCACGTAATTATAGATTCTGCCGAAGAAATTATTTTCTGCGCTATTTTAAATAATTGGCCAATTACCTTAAATCGTGACTTTTATAGTAATAATATATCGACGAGATATTTTACCACCGGGCAGGCTACTAGTAAAGTTTTATTTACATTCACACTCCACAGCAAAATGTACACATTGGAGAGGAGTTAACACACACATGATTTAAAGCACTCGACGAAAATATAGCAATGAAGTAATCCAAAAAATTCTTTTTCGATGGCTTTAAAGAGAAGACATTTATTCTCTTAAAAATTGAAAAAATCCTTATTATATTGGACTTTCAATCCTATTACTGGTAGAAACTTATTACAATTATTAACATGACCTGGCTAAAATTACTGAATATATTATACTCTCATCTATTACAAAAACTAACTTTTAAAACCCTCAATGGACAGTTGTTTCTACTATGACTTGTTGACGTACATCCTGTGCGTGACTGCTTGTTATGGCCATTACGATCCAAAAAGCAAAGACCGACTGTAAAGGATTTGCTATGATGATCTACTCCTATAAAATGGAGAAGCAGCATGTCAAATCTGTTGGTCTTATAAAACCCACCAGCAATTTTTTAAATTAGTGACTTGCAGATTGGACCGCCCTACAAGCTGCAAGAAATATCATTGATATTCGCCGCGAGGTATCTAATTGATACCGGATAAATAATTCACCGTTTGTCTATTATTGCTCCATATGAGAAATTAGGGCTTAAGAACTTGATTTGCCTCGTATTTCTTCCCTCACAGCCTCAGCACTAATGTTGGTGTTATATATTTCCCTATGAGAAATGGATATAGTTCGGTCCTCTTTTGTGAGGATTAAAACTATCTCTTTAGGCCGAGCTCCATTTGAAAGTAATTCTCGAACACGACTTTTTCTTTCTGAGTCTAGGTGATGATACTCTAGAAAAGAGGAGCTGTTACATGCTTCGAAATTATGCATCGAAACTTCGGAATATCTATAACAAAGATTCCGCTGGCCGTCAACAACCTCTCTTGCTTTCTATGAGATCATAGATCCTAGTCACAATTTCGGTTTGTACAAGACAATTGGAAGAAATATTACCAGTTTTATGGGTATACCTGTGTGCGTTGTCGAGGAGTATCATTGTCTATTTTTTTTATTTAGACCTTCCTGAGGATTTATAAGCAATATAACGTATTAGAAGGCCATCGCATCTTTCCGAATTTCGCTTTTCGCTTTTATGAATACGTAACTAGTCAGTTTGGCATGCTGTAGGCAAGATGGAAACAGGGCTATAAACGACTCGTAATGAGCTTCAGCGAGCAGTGACAGAGGTTAAATGTTTCACATTATTATAATTGAAAATTGATACATCAAAAAACTTGGTTGGAGAGAAATCTTTTGAGGGATAGAATG
This sequence comes from Oidium heveae, assembly GCA_003957845.1. Lineage (NCBI taxonomy): Eukaryota > Fungi > Ascomycota > Leotiomycetes > Helotiales > Erysiphaceae > Oidium > Oidium heveae. Next base: position 78,752 of record QVIK01000116.1, on the reverse strand, counting down.
TTATCTGGTTTTATAGGGAGATAAGCATTTAGTCAATTTTGGTTTTACCATCACAGGTTTATCCAAATTGGGTTGCTAGTCTGTTGACTAGGTAACATAAATAAGATTCACACATTTACATTTTTAACAGGGCTCTGTTGATTGCAAAATAAATATGATGTTATCTCTCTAGTATTTTGGGTTAGGCTGGCCTTACCGCCTATGTTTTAGGAAAAGATCCAACAAAGGGTACGAAGCAGGGGGCTACAGTTATCACTTCAGAGGGCTATCGGTATCACTCGCCAGAATATCTTAGGACCAATCATATAAGAAGGACGTTAAAAATAATTAATGGTCAGCTAAGTCTAAAAATGGAATTGTTCTAGAGAATAAAAAAAAAAGCAAAAAAATTATGCTTATCTTAGTGAGCTCATCAATTTAAGGGCATATCAGTCTCAATTTCGACAGCTCTAGCTAGTATACATCAAATGATAGTGATTCCACAAACCAATACAAAGGTTAAACCTTGATGAGATTTGCTTAAGCCTTCATAACGCCGTTCATTAGACCTCTCCACCATTTATCTGATTTACATACTCTGGAGTATATTATCTTTGGTGAAATGAGCTTGATCATTACTATCACTTAATTTCTTCTCACGCTTGATCTCTATTGTAGCGCTTAAATAAGTAAATTGATGCCTATTGATTTGTGCTCTTCTCCAGTAAGTATGGGTTTAAAAAAGTAAAACAGGAAAAGGTATTATTTTTAGATGGAATAAAAAGATCGCGACATGATTCTGATTTGTATGGTTAGGAACAATGGTTGAGACATCAATACCAATAAATGCGATCATACTTTTTTAGGCGGGTAACAAAGCTTATCCATACCAATCAGCTTACTAATTAGCTTACCAATCAATATTTGGGACAATTCTTATGAACCTCCTCTTGAAGGTCAGGCTAGCCGTCAACTTCGTATTACACAGGACTTTTTTTTCATAGATACAGTGTGATTTTATTATACGCACACTTTTTATGAGGAATGAAATTAAAAAACGGCTAACTAATTCTGTGGATATTAAATTCCAAAAGTATGTCTACCTTACGATTTACCGACCCCACCTCTCCCTCTTGGTTCACCATTGCTCATCAGCCGGCAGAAGTTTTATCTGATAGTTATCCTCAAAATGGCGGAGTTTGTGCGAGCTCAGATCTTTGGAACTACTTTCGAGATCACCTCGAGGTATGCGGGCGAGATAACATCCTAACCGTATTTAACAGTCTGGTTAATTATTCGGATTCAGATATTCTGACCTTCAACCAGTGGGCATGGGCGCATTTGGCCTCGTTTGGTATGTAATATACAAGAATCTCACCTTTGCATGTAATTTATATTCTGTTATACTAACAAATTTTTGTAGCTCTGCCAAAGATAACCTCACCAGTCAAAATGTTGCAATCAAGAAAATTATGAAGCCCTTCAGCACCCCTGTACTATCTAAAAGAACATATCGCGAGCTGAAGTTATTGAAGCATCTAAAGCACGAGAATGTCTGTAATTCTCACCCAGAATAATTATAATTTTACTCAGATGTTTAGATTATCTCCCTCAGTGATATTTTTATTTCCCCACTAGAAGATATGTAAGGAAATAGTCCCGTTGAAGGTCGTCTACTTAACAAATGTGTAGCTATTTTGTGACTGAGCTTTTAGGTACCGATCTCCATCGCCTATTAGCTTCTAGGCCACTTGAGAAACAGTTTATCCAATATTTCCTTTATCAGATTCTGGTAGGTTTTTAGAGAATTACCTGTCCAACTACTCTACTCTCAGCTGACCATGACTCAAAGCGAGGTCTTAAATATGTACATTCAGCGGGTGTTGTCCATCGAGACTTGAAGCCAAGTAATATTTTAGTAAATGAGAATTGCGATCTTAAGATCTGTGATTTCGGCCTCGCCCGTATTCAGGATCCTCAAATGACCGGTTATGTATCAACAAGATATTATAGAGCACCAGAAATTATGCTTACATGGCAAAAATATGACGTTGAAGTTGATATATGGAGTGCAGGCTGTATATTTGCTGAGATGTTGGAAAACAAGCCATTATTTCCTGGAAAGGACCATGTTAATCAATTCTCGATAATCACTGAACTCTTGGGAACTCCTCCAGATGATGTCATTCATACCATCGCCAGCGAAAATGTTAGGAAAAAAATCCAGTTCTCATCAGTTGCTAAATTGTTTTAGACTCTAAGATTTGTACAATCTCTTCCTAAACGAGAGAGGCAGTCATTGAAAAATCATTTTAAAAATGCCGATCCTTTGGGTAAGCACACACAAAAAGGTTTAATGCTTATGTATATATATATTTAACATTTCATAAAGCTATTGATCTCCTTGAGGGTATGCTTATCTTCGATCCTCGGAAACGTGTCAAAGCTGGCGAAGCACTTGCACACGAATTTCTTGCTCCTTATCATGATCCAAGTGATGAGCCAGTATCGGACGAAAAATTCGACTGGTCATTCAATGATGCAGACCTACCAGTGGACACTTGGAAAGTAATGATGTGAGTAAAAGTTTACTTAGATATGTTTATGAAAAGACGTCCTTCATTAGAAGTAAAGTAGCTTTACTTACTTCAAAGCTTAACGAATTTTCCTTTTCCCTATTAGATAAAATATTTTGAAATTTTGATTGACAATCTTTGGCCTTTTAGGTACTCTGAAATTCTTGATTATCACAATATTGATTCTGAAAACCAACCAGCGGAGGGTTTCAGTGAAGAAACATAAATCTGTTCCTATTTGTAGAAGCAGTTGTACTGCCTGAAATATTACATGATGATGTATGATCAGATAAAAATTTTGATCCTAAAATACAAAAAAATGGACAGAGATCGAATTGTGACCTTTTTGGTAGACCTTGGGACTGGTTCTATCACATCTTCATCGCAAAACTCACCAAAGGCTTGATTAGCCTCTTAACTTGAATTAAGCACTTCGATCTCTCATTTTCTACTGGAGCGAGACAGGCAATCGTCATGGAATAAAATGATCCTTTAATGGTAGTAAGCTAGGTCGCATGTTAAAGGAAAATTGAGGTGAAAATAATTTATAATAGGTGGGAAATTGAGATCTCATTGGGGAGAATAGTAAAAACTATATAAGATCTGGGGTACTAATCTGAGCTTGATGGATAGAACGAGCTTTAAATCACTTAAATTATTAGCATGCAAACGATTTCGTATACCATTGTATAATGACAATCTTTGTAAAAAAGCAAAAGATATCCTATGTTTTTTATGCAAATACTAAAAACTTTTTTCTAGCAGAGCCATTATGATTCTATGTCATTCGTCACTGGCACTACAGTTGTATCAGGAGATAGAGTCAAGTTCAGAAGGTTAGTAAACGTGCTATTGTTAGGTTTTGAAATAAATTCAAATCAATTCTATGGCTATTTCTTGGAAATATATATTTCCGAAAACTTTTCAAGAAAAAGCGTTGATTCCTCCACGTGAGATCTTACACTCTAAATTGTACACCTCTTGCGAATAGCTTTCCTTTTGTTTTAGTTAAAATTTTGTAGTTCAAGATTAAACATGGATTTTGTTAGCTATTAAACGTTTAACATGGTTGGTCAATATCATGCGCACTTTTTTTCGCTCCACTGGTAATATCACTAATGTCACTATTAGAACACATGAAAGTAGTTAAGAGAATGTATTTTGGCACATACCCACCTTGTCTCAACCCCGGTAATCCTGACATAAGCCGTCTGATGGGCAGAAATTATCATAATATAGATTAAGAAAAGCTTGAAAAATCACGTTATTACGATAATTGTTTAGCCAGAATTAGTTATTATCAATTTGATGAGATGTTTTTTTTGTTTTTTTTTTTTAACTAGCAGATTTAAAAAATGACCGAATTTATAATGAAGAATTATTGTGATTAAAAGGTACGTACCAGTTCTTTCACACGTAGACAAATAAACGGCGGCTGATATATTTGCCCCCCAAGTACCCTATGCGCGCCCCCCATGGCCTGGTAGTTATTTCTGTATTTCCTAAAAGCGTAGGCGGTCAAGTGGGCTGAGAATTCGATCCTATGTTAAATTACACTGCTGTACTTAGCGTTCTTTTGTGCAAATTCAGTGTATTAGCACAATATTTTCAGCAATAATTAATTATGAGCAGACTAGTACTAATTAAGGTCTTTAGTCGGTAGCAATACTATTATTTTCAAAACGTTACTGCCTAAAACTATTTAATGTCTTGTTTACCAACACGAGTATAATTTAGTCCAACGTCTGTACTTAAAGCGCGATCAATATAAGTTGTTCACTTTCCTGTAGCTTTAACATCCAATATTTTAGGCAGCTATTTATCGTAGGCCAGATTTAGAAAAATATTTTTAACAAGGCAGTAAGTATCCTGATTTGCGGGGTTGAAGCAGGGCCATGGGGGGGCGCGCATAGGGTGCATGGGGGGCAAATATATCATCCGCCAACTTTCGTGGTACCTATATTTATATACAAAACCGAGAATTTAAAAAAAAAAAAAAAAACCGACATTACAAAAGTAATGTTAAAATTACCACCCCCTGCAAGAATTGAAGATGTTTATCCGAAAAACAAAAATTCGAGTCCTAGATTAATACTTAATACTTATCTGTCCCACGGAACAATTTGACCAATCAAAAGCCATCGCGGGTCGATACCATCGTTGCTATTGGCGCATAATTAACTGTGGATACCGCTCGCTGCAAGGGCCATCCGCTTCAACTTGGCATTCAGCCTCCCCCATCTCATTGGATCTCATTCCTCACGTCCAATCAAGGCGCCATGCGTCGGTCACTATTGGTGCAAACCAAAATAAGGATCCACACTGAGCCGGCTTATGGGCCAATCAGCGTCCGCGGTCCAATTTCCAACCACGTGTGACATCGCGAAAAATTAAATATATAATCTCTCATGGTATGGTGATCTCAAAAATCTCTCTTATACTTTCGTATACGCGTCAGCTGCAGCGCTATTCGGCATCAAAGACGACTCGAAAAAGTTTTAATGGGGCGTGCACGGGCTCTACGTTTCAGCTTAAAAACGCAAGTATTATTGTCCAATGAGATAACGCTAGATCACGGTATCCACCACTCACTTCCCGCACCTTGAGGATCGACGACTCCACAGATTTTCTATTCATTAAGAGAAAAAGTCACAGTCTTAGAAGCTAATTCTTGAGCCAATCAGACAAGGAGTGGTATTTGCGTATTGCGTATTGCTGTCTGGACAGGGGAGGTAAGCTATGGCTTGTTAAGTTGCCATTTGTGTGCCAGCTTTGTTGTATTATCTTTTTTCTAATCCCAACTATGACTTCTACAAACATATCAAAATGGGAAGTTTGACAGGCATTCCTCCCCATAAGCTCCTGAAATTTCGATGAATCACAAATATGGAATGTCAAATATTATGGTTGTGTTGCAGTATTGCTACGAACGTAAATCCAATGTAAAGCTACGCGGATTTTGACTAAATATGTAGCTTCTTATTTACAGGTATGGTATTCTTCATGCCTCAAATATCTACTGAATGGATAAAAAAATATATATATTCAGAACTATTATACGTTTTTTGTAATACGAAATAGGTTGATATTGATGGTGATGTAGGGCTTAGAAATAAAATATTTTAGATGTCAGATAAAAAAGTTGCGTATTGCTGTCCCTCACCGTATTGTAGGTACGACAAGGGGGTGAGGTTAGGCTAAGACCAACCGAACAAATATGCTTGCTGCTCATAATAATTTTTGTTTTTCGGATAAAGATCTTCAAATCTTGCAGGGGGATGGTTTATTTAGATATTCCCATTCCAAAAAAAAAATATATATATATATATATGTATATATATATATTATTTCTATTCCATTAATGCTATACCCGATTTACAAATCTAAAATCTAAAATTGCCCTATGTTTTGAACCCTTCGTCGGTCAGCGCTTCACCCACCCGATTGAGAATCAATACTTGTGACACATGCATTTGATTCTGAACTGGCTCAAGGAGCGCTTCATTTACAGGCACACGTACATGTACGGTCCATTCAATAGAAAATTTGAATTAAAAATTCGCTTGTGTTGATTCTCAATCGGGTAAAGCGTTGACGGGGAATAATGGTAAAAATGAAGCGAATCGAGCTGAGCTTATATAATCAGAGAGCCAGCCGCTTTTTTTTTGGGATTCTGAAAAAAATGTCATTTCAATTGTGCATATCTTGGCTCGTATTAGGCCAGCCAGCTGCTTGCTAATGCATGTTGCTTGACATAGGTAGGGTAGGACGAACAGTTTATAGTGGTGGGGAAAATGTTGTATGCCAAGGAAACACCAAGGGATATTTATGAAATCCGTATTAATTACGATGTCGGTATTTCCCTCGTAGCTTAATTTATTTACGAATACGTTTTATTTTGCTATATTTTTTTTTTTTTTTTTTCCACGTTAACCAGTTACAGTGTGCTACCCATCTTCTAAACGTTCTAGTCTTTTAGTTACTCAAGATAGAAGCCATTTTAATTTTATTTTTGATTCATAAAGTATCGAAAGACTTCCCGACATTTACGAAGTCAGAATAGTTCTCATCGAGTGATCCGTAATCCGATTAAAGTAGCTTAATCCTTACTTTCTTGCTGCTGGAAATTACAAGATTATCTTGAATTCTATTTGCTCCTTGTATTATTATTATTATTATTATTATTATTATTATTATTATTATTATTATTATTATTATTATTATTATTATTATTATTATTATTATTATTTTCTTTCTTTTGTCTGTTTTTTTTTTTCCTCCGTGGACTTCTTCGCTATTTGCAGATCTTCTACCTCGTTTGTGTCCAAGTACCATTGATCATGTTCTTGACTGAAGTCACTTGAATCAGTATCACTCTCCTAGTGTTCATCTCATTGGAAAATGATTGAGGTAAAGGCTCATCCAAAATCTTCTCTACTAGACCCGCTTTTTCCTCAGACAGTGATAGTTTTTCTCGATACTTAATTGTTACGGTTTTCCAGAATCTCAACTTGCCAATAGATTGTTTATAAAGTCGTTCAAGAGATGTGCAAATTTGAAGAAAGCAAATATGATCGGTCTTATCGATTTCAGACAATTTTGGCCAAACCTATTTTTGCTTTCTCCATGGATCTATGTCTCAAGTTAGGCGCTTTTATTTGATTATATCCCAAATTGATCCTCACGACCAAATGCCGCGAGTGTCCAATTGACATGTTGGCTTAAAATACTGCTACACTAAATCAGATTTTGTCAACTTGTAGTTGTATCAGGACTTTCTTGGCCTTAATTAATTTAAAATTCGACTTATAAATCTTAGATAGGGCTCAAATGTGATTTATTGAGAAACAAGGATAACGAGGCTTAGTGTTATGAACCGATAATATAAAACTGAAGGATAACGAACTATCATGGCGATAGGATAGTATACACATGTAATGAATCATAACACTTTAACTCATACACACCCAGATATAAAGAATGACAAAAGATATACGATGAACCCGAACACACATGACTGAATCTATTCCTGCAATTCAAATATTTACCCGATCCTTGGTAAGCATTAGGTTGTAGAAGACAACAAAATTAATCTCCGGCATAAGACTGATATCGACAGAGTATTCAGCGATTTTTGACAGCCAGTTGTTTCAAGTGATGACAGCGAAATAATCTGGCGAGTTTTGAGGGTCTTTCCAAAAAAAAAAAAAAAAAAAAAAAGTCTGCATGCCCTTCAAAATGCTATCAAGTATATTTTGAAACCTTTTTTAAACCTCGCCGAGTTCTAGTCGGGGTCTTATCCTCCTTCAATCATTCATTCTTACACGGTTTTTTTTTTCTTCTGCAACGGTTACAACAATGAGCACTTGCACTAGAATTAGGGATTTCGACATGGGTATTTAGTGTACATAGAACTCTTCACTTAAACTTAGCTGGGATAAATGACAGTTCATCTATGCTTAAACCTTAAAAAATTGTGTGCGTGCTACTTACTACCCGCCGTCAATCTCCTTGCATTCAAAAAAATCGAAGTTATATATATATATAAAAAAAGATCATCTTTGTGAGCAGTGGATGTCTTAGTTTAATTATTCTAGTTATTTTTAGATATTCATTTGTGAATGATTTTCTGATTATACGAATGAACAAATTTATTTGTGTAAATATTTTCAATTTATTGGAACTTGTCCTCATTGTTAGAGAAATTCAAAGAGAAAACATAAATAATTATCTGTTCAGTTTCATATATATTTTTTTCAGATCGTTGTTTTAGCCATTAGACCTCTGATGTTGTTGATAACTAAACCAATGCTTACGTTTTCATTGTTTGAAAACAACAAATAGCCAATGATGAAGAGCCTCGATTGGGGGTTGGGGTTGCAGAAGAATTAAGAGTTTCGAGGTTTTAGATTCAGGATAAGGTTAATAGAGGTTTTAAAATAAAAAAACCAAATCACTAAAAATATTGAGTACAGAAATATAATAAAAATCTCATTGACATGACTCAACATCCATTGTTATAATTTAATTAATTCAAGGGCAACGAGTTGAGTCATCAAATTCTATTATTAGCAGTGAAAGAGAGAGACAGAGAGAGAAAATAAAACTAACTTCCCAATAATCAAGGGTCATAGCTAGGGATGTGAAGAAGTTCCATACATATGCCATTTTATCAGAAGTGTTTCAGAAGCTTTCCCATGTTTATGCTTCTATATCCGTGCCTTAAGTTCGCTGATAAAAATTACTACTTAGGGCGAGTGAATTAGAACTACACCGTTATTGGCATCTCCGACATTACCTTCTTCTTTCATTGTCAACCTTTCGAAAAATCTTATTTCCTCTGCATTACAAATTATTATTTATCTTCTGTATTACTTTGTATCACTCTCACATGTGCTAGTTGTATCTCCTTTCCAACAGGAATACCATAGCTTTTGTAGACTGCTATTCCATTAATTCAGCGTCAAGACTATTCAGATAAACAAGCAAAATCTTAAAGATGGCATTCGGATTACTCCTCCCATTGCGGATATCTCAGGGAGTTATGGCTATCTTGGTAGTCTCTCTCTCAACATACGGTAAAATATTCGACAAACAAAAGTCCTTGAAACTTTAGCTGATCAAATATCTTAGTCGCTCACTGGTACGATGTTGATACATTAACATCGCCGCCATCTCAAATTAATTTTCTATTGTTTGCGCCGATATTTTCCTTTATATCAATTGCTTATCTAGAGCTTGCTCCGCGTTTCACGCCTAGAGGTGAGATATCCAATTATCGGAAACAATTTTCTTATTTCGAAAATTTTACTAAAAGTCCTTGCTAACTTTTCTTATTAAGCCTCCCATCCTTTTGGCCATCTCGCCTTCGAAGTCATGAATGTTCTATTTTACTTCGCTGGATTTATAGCTCTGTCAACTTTTATAAGCAAACTTCTATTTTGTCGAGGATCTGTCTGCTCTGCTGCCCGTGCTGATGCAGTATTCGCTGCTTTCAGCTGGATGCTCTGGACTGGATCAACCACTCTTTTGGCTCTTCAGATCTTCAAGGTTGGCATTGGTGGTAGCCGTGGTGATGGTAACTCCAAAGCTATGAAAGAAGCGCCTGCAGGACTTGGTGCATAGGGATTAAAGTCAGAGAAGTTGAATCAATGGTAAAGGATATTTTTTTTTGGATTTCTGTTTCACGATATGGGTTGTGTGGGAAAATTGTAATAACTTTGATATGTCGTGAAACACGACGGGAAGGCGTTTGAAATTAGAGGTATACTCTATCAAGGTTTGGAAAGTAAGTTAATCAATCGACAACGACGATAAGTCTTTGGGAATAATCTGAGGGGTTTAGTCAAAATTGTCTTTGATATAGAGTCAAAATTTGGAAATAATAAGACTGACAAAATTGTGATTTTGAGTCACGAGTCGCGTTAGTCTCTAATTATTACTTTTGCCATGAAGATGAGGTATTTGAGATAATAGTTATGAATAAAATTTCACTTACAAGTCTTATTTTGATTCTTTTTTACGTTTCCGTGAGAATGAAATAATATTTCCCAATCTATATATTTTCTAGTTGAATCCAAAATATCTCATGTTGGTTTTAGCAATAATTTACTGACACTGATCATCTTAGAGTGAGAAACTGGTAGCATGTGATCTTTATTGATGTCTCTTTTCATCATTCCGTATTTGCAAAAGGGAATTATTCCTTGATCCATTATTACAAGTCCTGTTCATTTGCGAATCGTATTCATATTGTCTTCCCGGGATCGGAATGTAGAAGGATAAGAGAGAGTGTTTCATAGTTGTCTACTTCATCAACTTAGCCTATTCAATAGGTCACTAAGCTAGTATAGTAACCAGTTACTAATGAGAAGATTTTCTTAATCAGACAGGACGTCCGAATGGTATTGTTTCTTTTTTTTCAACGCTTCGCAGTACATCTGCCAAAAGAAGTTAAGAACAAAAAATAAAATAAAACATCTGGATAGGTAGGAGGTCGAGGTTGAAATGCAATCTGGTGAATCGTGAGATAAGATGATTACTTACAGCAAATGCATATAGTAAACAAACATTATTGAGGATGTGTTTTTTTGGGGGGGGGGGGGTTTCTTTTCTTTTTCTTCCTGCATTAATCAACACTCAAATAAGGGGTCTTGTTGACATGGTGTAAGTAGAAGCGAAATAAAAAATAATAACATACTGGTGACGACGCGTACTTAGCGAGGCGTTGTTGACAATTGGTACCTGTGAGGTTACTGATTGGTAGAAGTATATTTAGATTGAAATATATATAGATTGTGTTTATTACTAAGTGTCTACAGGATCAACTATAACTTCAATATAGTAAGCCAAAAGACTTCGCCGTTACTCCTTTTGAACACCAGAACTACTCTACTATTTGACTCACTCTAATTCTAGAAATGCCAACAGAAAAGAAATATTATGACTGTGATTTAACTTCCTCACTTCACCCCCCTGCATAAGTTATGTAAACTTCATAACTACCCGCGTTATAAACTCTGGCCCTTATGCACTCGTTGTTTGTGCATACTCCTTATTTAAACATCCATGTCTAAATACAATAGGGATATTATGGAATTGGATCCTCACCTGTGCCGCGCTCCACATAAGTTTTGAATTCGCTGCGGGCTCACCAAGATGCACGAGGTGAGTCGGGACATACGGCCCTATACCTCCCTCTCCTAGGAATGAAGTTTGGATACAGAATTCGTCGGCCGGTGAACAGAAATTTCATTATTATTACTGTATATTGTAAATTCTTTTCAGCTTCACTACATCAGCCCTGCTGATTTAATGAGTAATTTTTTCAACTATGAATCTGTTGGGATCATTTTTGAACATTTATTAAACTACATGTCAATTATTTTTAAACCTTAAGTCGTTGTACATTATCTATCTACTGTTGGAGGACAGTTTTGCCGCCAATAGCTGCTTTGACAGTGAATTAGAGGGAATCACTGTTTAAAAATTATTGAGTGAGAATATTTTTATTTTATTTATTTGTGTTGAGCTCTAGACTATGTCACAATGTTATGCATAAAAGTCATTCTTACCTATAGGCTAAAAGTATTTTTGACTCAGGTAGTACGCTCCTTTTCTTGTCTACTTCACGGTTCCTTTCCATAAGCATTTCTTCCTCAAGCCTTCATTTAATTTTACACCTTGAGGAGCCATCAGCCGATGATTTTCTTGACTCTCCAGAGATCTAGATGGAAGCCATTTAAGTGTATTAAGTTTTCAGTAAAATTCCTCCAAAAGCCACAGGGTGCGAGCTCCCATCAATGATTTTTTCCTGCCGGGCATAGCAGACCTGAATATATCTCTCATGTCCCTTTGATTTTTTTAGCCTCTTATCTTTACCCACGATCCATGGCTCGGGAAAAATCAGAAATCATAAAATGGCGACAGATTATCTTGGTACAAATTGTAAACCATGAGAGTGGCTTAGTCTGCCTATTTGATGTTTCTATGGATTTAAGTTAGTCAAGTAGCTCAGTAGAAAAGAATGACATTCCCATCCGGTGAGTCTTGGATTTGAAACTGTAGAGATGATATTTGTGGCGAGCGAGATTGTATTGATCGAATGATAGAAAGTGTCTTAGACTTGCTCTTGTGGGCTTGTTATTTACCCTCCAGTGAGTAGCAAATGTCGAATCACAACAAAGACTTCTTTAATTACAGTAAAATTTTTCTGTGTCTCATTCTTCCTCTTCTTTCTCAATGCCATGGTCGTTAACATTATCATCAAAAGTGTTATCGGGAGCGTATTTCAAGAGGTGGAAAGAGAAACTCAGCTAAGAATTGATATGGACCTCTCAATCAATCCAAGTTCTCCAGCTTCTTAACGAGAGCCGAAGGTTGAATGAGGATCACACGGGTATTGAGTCGTCGACCCCCTTTACATTTAAGTTTAACTAAGCAAATTTCATATGGACGAACAGAAACCACAAGGGATCTAAGGGAGAAAAATTAAAAGTTGTACATGTTTTATTACCTTGCTTAAGAAAGCCTTTCGATGAAAATAAAACCACTGCTTTGATACTTTTTTTGGTAAACTTAATTCTTGGATTAACAGGAGAGTATGGTTTGAACCGAAGTCTGATAGAGACGCTATGATGTCAATTGAACGGATAGCGCTAATTGGTACCAATCGTTAAGCGTTGCCAGAGTGATAGTGAAAAGTTATCCATTTCTGCGGTAATTCTTACGGCACTAATTCCAGATTAAAAATGGCCGGCAGAAAGGTTTAGCAAGGATGCGGGAGGGAGTGGGGTCTGTTTACGCCAAAGCGGGGGGGGGGGGA